>CABFOP010103057.1:2500-19223 GCA_900683385.1 Anoplogaster cornuta | reverse complement strand
ATCTGGGCTCTGTAGCAGTCGTAATACTGTAATATGTCCAATCAGTTCATTCGGACCGAATGGAATGAAATGATTGGACGGATTACGTGCCTGTTAGCTTGACCTTCAGCTCGAATTAAATGATTAGATGATCCATTTGGCTGGAATTAAATGATTGGATGTCTTACCTGCCTGTCGACTTGCATTCCCAAACAACCGGGAAACAAGACTCCAAGTAGAATAGACTGGACCATGGTGGGACGGGGACTGTTATCTCTAAAAAAACACTAACCAAGCTACAACGGACAAGCAGAGTTCTGGACACCACATTTCCCACACCCGTCGGTGGGGTTCAGTGCTGTAATTCGACATTCTTTGATCGCTGCAACCGAGGAAAGCATTCAGGAAATCCATCTCAGAGAATTAGTGACCGGACTACGCCGCGATGTGGACCTTTATCACTGAAACACCGTAACCGAACTATATTGGGCAAGCGGACTTCTGGACAGCATATTTCCCACACCAGTCCACATTTCGGCACCGTACGGCGCCGCTGTGAATGAGGTAAACAAAAAACGAAACCAAAAGACTCAGAATTGCTCGTACTACCTTTAAGGAACTTCTTAAGATCTATCTTAAGAGCACTTTTGTGAATCCGGCCCGAGGTAAATGGGGTCAAGGAGTAACCTTGGAGTAACGATCAAATGTGCAATCTCTCATACTGAAATGTTTCAGTTTGCAACTTAATGCATGCCTGTCAAATGAACAGGCTTGTTAGTTTTGGAGTGTGAGCCAGAAATTGTGGCATTCAGGCAGCAAATCCAGGATGAACACAACTGAACAAACAGGTGCACGGCTTTGTGCAGTGATTATGAATCATTCTTGGAATGAGAAACGCACCAGTATACCGATTCCATTAGAAGGGACGGCTCACCATATGGCTTCTTTTCTCTAATCTGCCTGTGCTGGTGGAGACCTTACAACATATTTGAGGCTTTTGAAAAGATATTGCACCACCGTCAGATGGAAACCTTGTAGTCAAATGTTCAGGAATTAAAAGTTGAAGAGGAAGGAGCCTTATTTTCAGATTTAAAGGTTAAAGGTAGGGTAGGTAATTTATTTTAGAAGCATTTTTTGTTAAATTTGTTGAAATTGTCTTTATATCCTGACAGCAATCAATAAATCAAATGCTCTGAAAAAATGTAAAAAATCTGGTGTCTGTCGCAATACTGTAATAAGCTTGTCCAATCATTTCATTTGTTTCATTCGGACTGAATGAAATTATTGGATGGCATACCTGCCTGTCAACTTGCCATTCAGCCGGAATGAAATTATTGCATGGCCTACCTGCCTATCAACTTGCATTCGTAAACAACCCGGCAACCCGACTCCGAGAAGTAGAGACCGGACCCCGGCGCGATGGGGGCCGTTACCGGCCTCACGCCGTCCACGGGCTGAGCCTCGATCACCAGGACTAACCCAGACCCCCGAGTGACACCAGGCAAGCGGTCTTCCGTACGCCACAATTCCCATTGGCGGGGATTCAGCGCTGGGCTCTTCCCTCTTCGCTCGCCGCAACTGAGGGAAAAAATCTTACATACCCTACCATTAAGTCAAATCAAGATTATTTATATATCTGTTAATCACAAAACTTACTAGCCAATGTTAAAACATAAAACAAGATAAATACAGTTTGAACACAGGAAACAAAGGCAGAACACACCAGCCTTAGAGCCTCAAATCAGACAAAGAAACGCTCCAGGGAAACCTTATTAGGAAAGAAAAATTGGATGAAACCTGGAGCTGAGGTGGAGCAGTTCAAAGAGGGATCCCCCTCAACTAACCATGCATTTTTCAATTTTGGGAGGGGGTTGAATGATTTCCCTGGGCCCTAGATTCTTGAAACCTGCTCTACCTATTAAATAATATGATAACATGAAACCTCCATTGAAAGAATTACAAAGTTTTTCCATGATAGCAGCATTTAGTTCCCTCTTGTTTGACCCATCTGTCAATTTGTTGTTTTCTTTGTCTATTCTTCTCTTGATTTGCAATAGCAATGTGCTTTTTCTGACTTGTCATCACTGACATTCTCTACTCTGGACTGACTTATTACAAATTCTAGTAAAACGTTTCTGTTGATTGCGCTTGTGTACATTACCTGATGTGTGAAATCAAGAAATGTTTACTTATTTTGCAGCACTCCGTCTGGAACTATCTCTCCCGATAGACCTGGATGAAACACAGCAGCACCCACTTTTACTGATTCTGTATGTAATTTAATTTTCTAATTCATTGTCTACAATATTAATATTAGCAATAATAGCACTTTTTAATCATACCCTGATTGTATTTCATGAGAATATATCATATATCGTATATCATGCTTTGACAATCAGATTTAATTTGAGGGATTATATGATCAACAGAGATGATGTTAATTCATGGCATCATTGCAAGGAGCTAAGGAGCAAGTTCTTGGATCTAGCCCTCTTAACGGACTCAACTCGTTCTCTTCATTCATTAGTGGTAGCGCCCCCGGTGGTCAGTCGGTGAGTGACCTCTTCTCTCTCAGCTGGGACTCGGTGCTGGTCAGCTCAGACAACGTCATCGTGGCTCGCCTTGACAGTCGGGGCAGCGGCTCCCAGGGCCAGAAGATCCTGCAGGAGGTCCACCAGCGACTGGGAACGGTGGAGGTTCAGGACCAGATCGCAGCTTTGGAGTAGGTTTTTAACTGAAAATGATCCAGACAGTCTTTTCTACCAGACCTGGGTCAAATTGTTTTTGCAAATATTTTTTTGTATAGCGTTTGACTGATATGATATGATTTTTATGCAATTCTTTCAGCTTTTACCCACAATCTTCTTTTCAGGGTGGAAAAGCCTTTATTAATCTTTCCCTACAGATGCACTTAACTCAACGGATACTTAAAAAATTGCTTCATCCTACATTATTGGCTTCAACAGCTTAACCATTCTCTCAATTTGTTTTATTTTTTCTGCACTACAATTAAGTTTTTAACTAAAAAAATGAACACTCTAATCTCTTAGGTACCTGATCAGGCTTCCCTATATTGATAGCAAGAAAATTGGAGTTTATGGGAAGGTAACATAACCTCTTCATCCAACTAAATAATTAAATACAACTTTAGAAAAAAAAATTGTCACCCAACTTTCTTTATACTGTCCATGGTATTTTTCCAGGCCTACGGAGGTTTCCTAAGCTCTCTCCTGCTCCTCTCCTATGGCTCCATGTTAAGATGTGGCATTGCCGTTGCTCCTATAACAGACTGGAGGCTCTATGGTAAGATGGGTCAGGTTCTTACCATCATGGCGAAACTGGAAAAGTCACAGAATTGTATATTTGTGTCCCCCAGGCCTGGGAAATTATGGAAAACAATACATATTTGTAAAAAAAATAAAAAAATAAAAATAGAATAACATTCAGGAACATTCAGAATAAAACATTTGATCATAAATGATGACAAATATGAAATACCTATATCCATTATGGGATTTAAGCTATAAATAACAAGAAAAAAACTGTATGACATTCTGCACTATATCCATTAACTGTTTTGTCTGTCCTTATAAAGGGTCGGCCTTCACTGAGCAGTACTTTGGCTTTCCTGCAAAAGAGGATCGCAAATATCAAGTATGACTGGATTCCAAAGTCATTTTGAAGAGTTTTTAGGGCTGTTCAGACTGGTTAGATTATAGCTAAACACTCATAGTCTCTGTGAATGCTCAAAGTAGGCTAGTTCAGAACTAGCCTAGTTTATTCTCATGTCCAGTCTGTATTTATGAGTATAAATAAATCTCCTAAAGAGAATCCAGGGAAGCACACTTATATGTGATGTTGTGATTTTGAACATCCAATTGAGCTATTGTGTTGTTGTACTATCAATTCCAAGTGGGAAAATTCCCCTGAAATCACTTTTATGTAATATAACAGTTACTTGTAATATATTACCAGTAAAGGAGGCCAATTTCTTCTCTCTTCGGCTACAGGAGACGGGAGCTATTAATACTCACTAATAGGAGCTGATCCTTCCAAGGACAAATTAATCATTTCTCTCATTTCAAACCTGAAATTCAGTGTTAATCCCCATAACATCCGATCATGAACCAGTGAAGTGTGTGAGGAATTAACAGTACTTTGCAAATGATCTGCGTTTGTTGCAGAAAACATTGGATGATCATTTTATTGTCCCCAACAGATCTCCAGTCTGCTTGGCAACATCACAGCACCGAGGCGAATGAACTTTCTTATTATCCACGGCACTGCAGATGGTGAGTGCCGTCTCGTTTGGCTGGTACATTCCTGACTAGAAACAGGGTGATGAACTCTTCAAACACATCTAATTTACAGAGATAATGATGAACAACAGACACAGTTGGTTTAGTGTAATAGTGGTGTTGTTGTGTTGTCTGATTTGAAAGTACATGAAAAATCATCATCTTTCACTAAGATTTTAACATCAAGATTCATGAACTTTATTTGTCGCATACACATACAGTATAGTGAAATGAAAGTGGAAATGCTTAGAGGGATTGTGCAAAAACAACAACAGTTAACAGTATTTACAATAATATGTTTACAGTAAGAAGAAGTAACTATTTACAATAGATTAAGAATATAAATATGAATATGTGTAACTTGGTGGGGGCCTGGTGAGATCAGAGTTCACAGTCCTGATGGCCTATTTATAGCTGCTCACCCTCTCCACAGTAGTCCCATTCATCCTCAGTGGTGTGTATACGTCCTCTGTCGTTGTGCTCTCCTAAAGTCCACAATCAGCTCCTTGGTTTTGGTGACGTTCAAGAGGAGGCTGTTGTCCTCAGCCACCTCCTCCAGGTAGACCTTCTGGTGGTTGTCGGAGATCAGGCCCACCACCACTGTGTCATCCGCAAACTTGATGATGGAGTTGGAGTTGGAGGTTGAACATTGTGGTGAATAGTGTGGCTAGGTGATTAGCACGAGTCTCCGGTACTCGTCCAGACATACCATCTGGACCTGCAGCTCTCCCGGTGTTGACACTCATCAGAGCCCTCCTCACACGGCGCTCCACCACAGAAAGCGTGTGCTCATCCCCAGCTGCTCTGGACTGAGCTCCGCAGTGGCGCATGCATGAGATGAAATCACTTGTTATTGTGGACATTTGTGCTGCACCCAAATTATTTTCATAAAATGTCCAACCGTGTAAGTTATGTTAGACAGAATATCTGTCGTGCCAGGACATGATGAATACATTTTAATTATCTCTTCCTTTTCAGCCACTGTTCATTTCCAGCATTCTGCTGAGTTGGTGAAACTGCTGTCTGCATCAAATGTTAACTACACTCTGCAGGTGACTGCTGCCATTTCCCCTTCTTGAGCCAATTCATTTAATTTCCTTAACCAGAGGAGAGCTTGGTGTTATATTTATAATTAAATCAGACACCCACCCACACCCATTTTGCCTTAAATCATCAATTAATTCAAGAGTGACAAAGTGGAAAGGGTTATGCACGGCAGGAATCCAATCCTGCCTTGAAGAAAACCTGATCTGATATTAGAAGAAAGTCTTGCAGCTATGAAAAGCTGGTAAACAATGTTGTTGTGCTACAACAATAAAAAAATAAAAAAAAGCCCCCCCTGCTAAGACAGGGAAGGGGAAATGAGAGGAAGTGAAGGTGCTAGAACAAGGAAGGTACGAGAGGTGAAGCAGCAAAGCAACACTGAACAATACTGAATGCTAAATTGATGAGATCAGCTCTGATATTGCAGCACTCTGATATGAGAGATTAACATTGGGAATTAGTAGTAGCAGCTGAGAGATGAGAGCTTCTGCAAACATGTTTCACCTCCACTAAAAGAAACATGATAGTAGTAAAAAAATGTAGCCTACATGTCATTAAACAAGCTAACTAATATTCATCCTTGATGGTGAAATTTTAAACTTTTATGTCAGGAAATATTCATTCTGACTCGTCCCATATAAAGAATTCCTTCTACATATCCACTATGAATTATGGGTATATTGCTGCCCTCCCATAGGTTACACTGGAGGTAATAGATAGCACTCATTTTCAATAAAATACTAGTAATATTATAACCTTTTAAAACTTGTATTTAAATTGTATAATAGTTTTAATGTTGTAATTGTTAATTAATTGTAATTGTAAATTAGAAACAGATGAAAAAAGTAAAAAATTAAAACTTTATATTTTCTGCTGCCTAGATCTTCCCAGATGAAGGCCACAACATTGCCTCTGTGAAGAATCAGCACTACATGCTAAATTCAGTGATTACCTTCTTCAAGCAGTGCTTTGAGGAGGAGCTTCTTGTCCCGCTGACATCCAAGGAGGATGACTAGCCTGCAGGGCATCTGCAGTGCACTAACTGTAAAAAGTGAAAAGGAGAGTCTACTACTACATGAGCCAACATAGAGATGCTGTGTTTTCCTGAAGGGCTGCTGTCTGTGAATGCACTCCAAGAGGATCAGTGAAAACAAAAGGCCTATATAAGATAAGGAAGACTTTCCTTTCTGTCTAATGTACATTTCATGGTATTCTTTGATTCTTTGAAAACAACACCACTTGACAATAGTATTACGTGTGCTTGAAATAAGCACGGTAGCATGGTAATTTTGGGGTCGTGGTAATTAAGTTGTCATGGTGACAAGATGGTTTTAAGTGTTCTCGATCTTTATGTAATTCTTCTGATTATACTTTGTTTATAATGCTTCTGTCATGTACCATGTACGGATGTCAGGGAATGAAAGAAATGTGTATTTATTTTTCCATTTCAGGAACATAGTTATTTTATGACTGCTGTCTACTGTGAATATTTCCAGGTTTTTATCTAGATGCCAATATCAATTTACTAATACCAAACTTTAGGCAATCATATGACAAAACAATCTCTGCAGGTGCCTTTACTTCATTCCAGTTGTCACATTTTCCAACTTTCAGCCAACAAAGTTTTCATAGCATTACCAAAACTTCCATCGAATTAGATCTCAAAGAGCATTATCAGGGCTGAAGTTTCCCAGAGCATCTGCAACTATACTATTAGTCTGATTGCACAGCCATGAGAAAATTACATCTAGAAAATCACCATTTGGTAGTTAAAATCGCATTGAGGTGAAGGAAAGAAAATCATTAAATGAGACACTTCAATTTAAAAGAGAATAACTAAGTTGGTAAACACAAAGTCAATATGGGAATCACCCCATGTCATTTCTATTTGCAAGCGTCCATCCGCAGCAATGAAAACAAAACATCATTTTTGTGGATACTGATTATGAGCACGATGTCTAAACAAGATAAATCATTAATGTCATGTTCTCATTTGGGGGACAGCATTTCCACCAAATATGCTGGATTTAATAATAGTGTGAAAGTCATTTACTGCGTTTTGCATTATGCACAGGTACAATCTGTGGCGATCAGGGAAGTTATTATATGATGAGTTTCATAGCAATAAGATAATACCCTTTGTCTGGATAGTCTAGGCTTTCAAGGCATTGCATGGCAGTCTTAGAGATGAGTATTATTTTTATTTTGTTATTTTGATAATTAATGTTATGTCTCCTCTAAGTTTTGAAATACATTTTTCACGGAAATATCTCTTTTAATTGTTGATGTCCAGCAACATTAGATGAATTACATTTCTATTCCGCCAAGTGTGAATACAAAACCTTAAGATGTGAAAACAAGAAAACGAAGAACAAACTTTGAAATAATGATGCTACATTGTACAGTATGCCAGTGTGTAAAGCTTAACCTGACTTCTTTAATACTGTACGATCACTAAATCCTTCCTTGAATGATATGTAGCAAGCCTATCAGAAACCATACTGACCATGATCCTGTGTTGCTTACTCTTCTATACTGTACTTGCTTGGTTCCACCATACCGCAACTGATTCAGTCACACATGTACGTTATAGTAAATATCCTCAGTAGAGTACATTTGTATATTTGGTAAAACTTTGTACACTGAAATAAATGATTAAACTTCTGTGTGCACTGTTTGCTGTTTCATTTGTTCGTCAGAAATCCACTTATATCCGATAGCAGATCATAATCATAATTGGTGCTTAGAGGCAGAAGTAGTGACAGACAGCATTATCTTGCACTTACTTTGACTTCAAACTTGTAAGCCGCTGCAACATCTTTCAGACTGCACCTTTTATTTCCCCTTTGATTGCTACAATGTTCATGTCCTGCTTAATGTTTCCATCACCGTGAACAGTTGTGAGGATGCGCCTCCCTGCCTCGGCTGTGATTTGTTAAAACGATTTAAGATTAAAGGGAAACTAGCTGCTCCTTCTAAGCCACAAAAAGCATATAGTGGTGGCAGGATCTTTGTTTTAATAAATATTCTGTCACAGATTGTTATCAGACATCTAACAACACTTCTAACACAGCAAACCAGAACAAATATGATTTTTCCTGTGTTGGGTTTTGTCACTTTGGAGGTGTGAGTCAAAATGCATGCTTACCAGAAAGTGGCCACACCCCTCTTCTAAACTTGTTCCTCTCACCTTTCGTGATTAAATGGTCTGCCAGCAGATGTTATCGTGCTAACACAAACATCTTTAAAGAGAGGTTCACCAGGCACCAAACAAGACCTCAACATTAATGGATGGTCATGAAACCAAGAGAGCACGGGGAATGGAAATACACTATATGGCCAAAAGTCAGTGGACACCTGACCATCACACCTATATGAGCTTGCTGGACATCCCATTCTAAAACCATGGGCATTTATATGGAGTTGGACCCCCTTTGCGGCTATAACAGCCGCCACTCTTTTTCCATCCTTCTTTCCACAAGCTTTTGGAGTGTGATGTGGGAAGGCTGTGGGGATTTGTGCCTATTCAGTCAAAAGAGCATTTGTGAGGTCAGGCAGTGATGTTGGACGAGAAGGCCTGGCTCACAATCGGCGTTCTAATTCCTCCCAAAGGTGTTCAATGGGGTTGAGGTCAGGGCTCTGTGCAGGACAATCGAGTTCCTCCACACCAAACCCGTCTAACCATGTCTTTATGGTCTTTATGGACCTCACTTTGTGCACAGGGGCATAGTCATGCTTGAACAGCAAAGGGTCTTCCCCAAACTGTTGCCACAAAATTGGAAGTGCCCAATTGGCTGAAATGTCTTTGTATCCTGTAGCATTATTACCCTTCACTGGAACTAAGGGACCCAAACCCTGAAGAACAGTCCAGACCATTATCCCTCTTCCACCAAACTTCACAGTAGTCACTATGCATTCCAGTAGGCAGCGTTCTCCTGGCATCTGCCAAACCCAGATTGGTCCATCAGACTGCCAGAGTCCAGAGTCCAGTTGCAGTGTGCTTTACACCACTCCAGCCGACGCTTGGTGATGTGAGTCCTCCGTGCAGCTGCTCGGCCATGGAAACCCATTTCATGAAGCTCTGTAGTGATGCTGCAACAGATGATTTGTGATTTTTATGCGCTACGCACTTCAGCACTTGTTGGTCCCACTCTGTGAGATTGCGTGGTCTACCACTTCATGGCTGAGCTGTTGTTGCTCCTAAGCGCTTCCACTTCACAATAATAGCACTTACAGTTGACATCTAGTACATCTAGTAGGGCAGAAATTTCACGAACTGACTTGTGGCAAAGGTGGCATCCTATGAGAGTGCCATGTTTAAAGTCACTGAGCTCTTTACCACCCATTCTAAATTCTAAATGTTTGTCTATGGAGATTTCATGGCTATGTGCTGGATTTTATACACCTGTTAGCAATGGGTGTGGCTGAAACACCTTAACTCAATAATTAGTAAGGGTGTCCACTGACTTTGGCCATATAGTGTCATGAAGTGCATTTGTGAAGTGGCTTTTTCCTGCTAAAGCACCAAATTCAACGGTGAGTTCACCTGTTGCAAGAAGATTTTAGAGTTTCTGTCCTTCAACAAAGATTGAACATCTGCTTGGCCATTAAAGCCAGTAAGTGTGTGCACTGATTAATGCACAAAGAGATACAATCACATGCACACACATGGTCTTAAAGCAGTGATATCCATAAACTAGCAGCCTCTAAATCCTTACTGTGGACATGAGAGACTAACTCCCCCCTGGCGTTAAGGTGAGTCCCAAGGTGAAGGAACCAATGAAGTGTAGGGTGATTGGATCATTCGTCCCCTTCGACTCAAGCGATCAAAAACAACTGTGAGTGAGTCGGTCCTCTGCTGCAATATGTGCAATATGTGCTCTATACATCATGATGATGTACTCATTTTTTGTGGTTTTTATTCATAATCATCACTAGAGAACAATCACAATAACCCCAAACCCTAACCCCACCCCTTCCCTTTTAAAACAGCAAAATGAACAAGAACAAGCATTACAAAATCCATCCTAAGAAGAAAATCAACGGCTGAAAGAAAAACAGAAAACAAAATAAATGTACAAGACATCCAGGTCAAATCAATCCATCCCCATAGACTAAACTTTCTATGAGATCTGACATCTCAAAAATATATGTATGTACACACTCTGCTGTATTGTACTGTACAAAATGTGGCAACACTTTACACATTCCCCGTAGACATGCAAACACCTTACTTACACTGTAAAAAAATGTCCATCTTAACAAATCCCTCGATGTTGTGTTCGTCTCGTTTCACTTGCTTCCAGTGTTTTGAGATTTTTTTTTTTAAACGAGGGACAATATATTGGGCAAGATCACTTGACTGCGTTGCACTGAAAACAAATGATTTCACCCCGCTAACAAGAAATATTTGTATTAATACTTTAAGAAAACAAGATGAAATGACATATTAAGATGGACATATGTTTCAGTGTAGTCCTAAACCAAAAGATACTATAGCCAATGTCCATTCTCTTCACATAGAGATCCTAACTTGGTTGACCATACAGCTGACGTAGTGAACTGTTCCAGAGACTAAGCTGAACTAAACTGGCAATGTTGTGTCTCCAGGACCTGAGTTGACACAGGTTAGCGTGACGCTGCTAATGGATGACTACCGCTGTCAGCATGTAATCTTACAGTATGTTGAACCTCATAAGGCATTGTACATGTCTACACAAGACTCCTGCACAATAAAGTGTGACCTATAAAGACTGTTTCCATTGAGGGTCGGTGACGGCAGAGGGTTTCAGCAGGAATTGCACTTATTCATGAACGACTTGGTTGTGGTGAGCTTGCATGACTTACAGTAACGTTTCTGCAGACGACTGGAGCATTTCCTTGTGCAACGATACAACAACCAAGGGAGAGGTGAGATCAAAAAAGGGTACGTCTGTGTTCTTTTCTTCCCGACCGCTACCACAGCAAAGACTAACATGGCAAAATGAGTGAAGCCATTAAGGGGAGGGGGGAAAAGAACCATGCACTTGGTATGTGTGGATGACTACAGCCTGACCAGCCCGCCAAAGATGGAAGGCAGTCTGCTGTGCGCGTTGCCGAGAAAGGGACCATCCCAAAATAGAAGGTGTAAGTGACATTACGCTAGCGGACGGTTCCCGCCTCAGTCCCGGCAATGCAAATGTCTCTGTCATCAACAGGTGTCCTTCAGTAATCTTTTCAACACATTTATACACAGGAATACACATCCACTTACATTTGTGCTCACGCAAGCACAAATGTAACACACACACACGCGCGCGCACACACACACACCTACACACACACGCACACACACACGTCAGAGCATTAGCAGCCCTCATTGTCCACTTCGGGATAAACACTTGGTCCACATGCGAAAGGCCTTGACGGATTTTTAGCAAAATTCTTCAAAGCGGATCGAGATCTTCCAAAGGTCTGACCCGCAAAAGCCTCCCGCCTACTCCTCCTCTTCCTCCTCGTCCTCGGGGAGCGGTAGCATCTCCTCCTTCAGGCATTCCCTATAGAAACTGGTCAGCATGGCGAAGAGGTGCTGGCGACTCTGATGAGACAGGAAGTGGCCCTCATCTGGGTAGATCTGGTGGGTAAGAGATAAGTCTGATCAGCGTACAAAGTTCTGTAGACATACAGGTTTGGTACAGGTACAGTAGGTGCTGGAGTACCAGATGGGTGGGACTCAGGGCGATTCAGATAAGTTGTCAGTCACAGAAGAGTGTCTGACCTTCATCGCTCCATCCTGTGAGGTAAAACTATCCATCTGATTCTCAAATGCTAAGAACTATTTGCAAATGCTATTTGTCTCCTCCTGGTTCAGTACATTTGGGAATAAACGCGTAGCTCAATCTGCTATTATTTACTACATTATATTGCACACTCTTTACCAGTGGTGGAAAGTAACAAAGTACATTTACTCAAGTACTGTAATTAACTACAATTTTGAGGTACTTGTACTTTAGTTGAGTATTTCTATTTTAAGCTACTTTATAATTCCACTCCACTACATTTCAGAGGGAAATATTGTACTTTCTACTCCACTACATTTATCTGACAGCTGTAGTTACTAGTTACTTTTCAGATGAAGATTCAACCCAATGGATAATCTACCAATCTTTTAAAATCCAACACATTGTTAAAGATGAAACCAGTGGTTTCCAACCTTTTGGTCTTTTGACGCCTTCCAAAAAGCAGTGTGTAGTCGGGGTCACATTTCAGATGTCTGAGTTGTTCACAGCTCCACCAAATAGTCAGAGGGACTACTTTTACTTTAATACTTTAAGTACATTTTCCTGCTAATACTTGTACATGATCTGAGTACTTCTTCCACCACTGATCTTTACCCAAACATACTGTTTTTGTATACACTAGTAGATTTCTAACTTAAGCTAGCAAATATAGCATGTGTTATTAGTGGTAACATAACTTTAAGGATCAGCAGTAGAATCACCATTGTTATCAAAATACATTATACAGTATATACAATATGAAGAATTCTGCTTTAGCCTTGTTGTCTCTACAATACATACCTGCATTGAATAGTTCGCTCCAATTTTCACAAGGTTCTTGACAAGCTCAGCAGTATGTTGAAAGTGAACGTTGGCTGGAATAAAGAAATGAAACATATCAGCAAAATTCAGCCTGAATTCTAACAGGGAAAGAAGAGACAATCAGATTCTGAGAGAAGAGACAGAGGCTGACAAATTTAGCATACTTCATCAGTGAATGTTTTCCAGTGAATAGCTCTCAAAATCCCAGCATCAATTTAGACAACCCACTCCTCTTTTATCTTTTGATTAAAAACCATTTGCCTCATTACCTTTCAGTATCGCATGCTTCAATTTGCACAGTGGTGGCGCACCACAGATAGAGCATTTTCATTCTATTACAATTTCTTTTTTTTCACTTACCATCTGCTGTGCCGTGTACCAGCATCAGATTCTGCTCCCTAAGTGCTTGAACATTCTGCAGCACACTGTAAAACTATGAGGAAATCAGAAATAGGCAAGCAGGTAATAGATTAACAATAATATACAGTACATTAGATTAATAATAATAAAAGTTAAGTTCATATATATCACATGCACATGCAGACAGACATACAGAGTCAATGGACTTAAAGGTTTTTGAGTGATAAAAGTGAAAGTACCATATATGTCATATGTTTGGTCTGAAAAACAAAGTTGCTATTGTGTTGTTTTCGCTGTGCTTGCAGGAACAAATTGTGTGAATAGTTTTTTCACATCTTGTAAAAAAAAAAATCAAAAACTGAAAAAAACACCTGAATAAGCTCTGCGTGGGAGGTCTGAGAAAGCCAGGCTTATGAAAAACCTATGACATGTGATCTTAACACGCCAATGCACACAGTTACCACGGAGGGATGAGTGACAAAATCACTGCTGTAGAGCATTAAAAAAAAGTGCAAGAGGAGTGAAAGCTTCGCTACATCAGACCGATAGCGGCAACGTTCAGTAACTGTAAGAGCTTAACTGTAGGCATGTCAGCGATGTCACGGCAAGCTGCTTTTCAAAGACCTGAACAAGATCAGCGGCAAACGAGCGTGGGGAGGTAGTAAACACGCACCTGGTATCTGCTGTCGTCCCGTAATGGCATGCCGAGGTATCGCTCAGAGAATGCTGATGCTGTGCAAATGGAAAGTGATACGTTCTTAACAGTGCCTCTGGTAGACTGCGCTTCAGACTGCATCTACGTATCTAAAGAAAGTCCTGTCATACTGAGCACAGATGAAATGTTTTTAGCAAAGAGGGAATGACCCCCTATGTAGGTGAAAGGGTCCCTGGTGTCTCTAAATGGCTGTAAAGGATGTTTTTTATTGTGAATCGGTCTGCATATGTAGGCTTTTGTTTAGCTATAAACCTTGGATTCACCACCCATTCAACACTTTTCAATGAGAAGTAAATGGAACCCTGAGCGACATTATTCACTATGCCACCATACTAACCTTATGAAAAAATGTAATTCCACATTCCACATTCATATTTTGATATCAAATGTTCTACTGAATATCTGCCACATGCCAAATCACAAAAGCTAATTTGCAAATTGACCTTAAATAAATACGTTCATCTTTAAATGGAAATTGAACATAATGCCAGAAAGTACACAGCCTTGTACTCACCATAGAGTTTCCAGTCTGTCACGGGTGACATTGCACATGCACATTTGAATAGGCTGTCTGTAGACTTGAGCATCATTAATGTGAGGTAGGCTCCATAACCCTGAGCAACAAACAAACTAAAGTAAATATATGGCTCCATAGAGGTGTCGATGAGTGAAAAATCATTGGAAATTCAACAAAAAAAGCCTCTTGACACTATTTTAGGTGTCATTGGAAAACTGTGTAACTGCAACTTTGGTGTTTTTCTAACTAAAATATTTTCATGGTCAATTATCTGAACGTGTTGAGTGAGTTTCATGACCCTTGGGCCATTGAAACCTGTTAAAAGCATTAATCATTTTAGCAACATGTGTGTCAGCAAGAAAAAAGGCATTCTTCATTCCTGAAAAACTAAATTAGTACACATACACACAGAAGCAGTTTGTAATAGTATCTAAAACATGTGGCTATATGGATTGACATCCAATATTGCATGGGCAATAATATGAGCTCACCCTTCCAAATACTCCTATCCGTGTCCGGTCAATATATGGGAGTTTCATCATGTATCTGGAAAAACAAATCAAGCAGAGAGTTCACAATTAGTGGCCCCAGAGTTGTCTACTTGTTCTGTCACTTGTTTTTATTACAGTATCAGTATCAATACAGTATATCACTACCGTATATTCTATCTTGTATGGTCTGTATTTGTGCCCTTTGTTTTCTGGAGGTTTTACAACTAAAAGATCTCGTAGCAACCAAGTCTGGACCATCATGGAGGTTCAGTGGAGAACTGACTGTACGCAAATAATGGCTAAATATATAACAACCGAGCAAGAAAAAGAGAGGTACCTGAAAAAAGTTGTGGTGGTGTACAGTATATTCAGTAAAGTTGCAAGTAAAAGGTGGATAGTCTTACGCGGTAGATTTGTCTCCAAATGTAGGTTACTGTGACTCAGTAAACTGTCTTGTCTTTACTAGTCTCTACTTGGAGCTGGAGAAGAGTCAGCTCAGTTCACCTGAACAAACTGGAAGCTAGCTAACTAGCCAGCAGGCTAATTTAGTTCATGTTAACATGGGACTACTAGACTTTTATTATTTCTCGGAATATTATGTATTGCCTCTTGGTAGTTTTAAAGTGGGTTTTTGACAATTCACGTCTGTCTAATTCAACAGAAAACAGAATATAGTAAACGTGCGGCATTCTATTAGCATCATGAACAGTTATTGCTCACAAATAAAAATGTCAGTGTAAATGATCAAAGACTACTCCATAAGTATCCTGGGGACTTTAAAATTTAAATTATGTATTTTTTTATGGTTGAGGGATAAGAAAATCTTCCTCCTCCAATCTTCTAGATCGTAAAAAGGAGATCTGAGCTACAACAACACTTTCACAGAGGGAATTACCGTATTACCATCCTCTGAGTATTTTAATACCAAATGAAGCACATTGGCCAAACATTAGTGCCAGACCCCAAAACCCCAAAATACTATTTTTCTTCTCAGAAATGTGGGTCTGAAGCGTTCCAGATGCCAGAGGCAAAGAGGTCTATCAGTATGATACTCTCAGCAGATATTTACATGGGTGGGGGATGCAGGATATTTCATGGTATTCGTGTATAAAAGTTGGGTAGAACAATAACATGTCTTTGTAGATCTGATAAGGTCGCATGAGCCTGGGGAAGTGGGCTGGTCTGAGGCATGAAACTCCTGGGCTGAAAATGAGTCCCACTCCGGCCCTGGTTCCCAATCCACAACATTAGCCAAGTCTTAAATTCTGTTGAGACGGACAGATTGTACATTTAGAAATGCACTCAGCTGCTCTCAGCTACTGTTGCTGAAGAACTGAGGTTCCTCACTATCCTATCCTTCACATCACCTGAAAGCCTTCTATTTTACAGTGGCTGTTAAAAGTCCAACTATCTCTTGTGCTATTCTGGGACAGCACCTACATTATGTAGGAACTTTACTTGGATGTTAGAGGAAAAACGGTGAGAGCAGGTATGTCATTGGGGTTATGAAGTGACTTGGGTTCAGAGGACTAGCTGTCCATTCAGCAGCCGAAAACTTCAAAATAAAAGTCAGCATGCATGTAGCTATTACGAAGCTCTTGTTCGGGTGTAATGTATGTGTTATCAAGTGGACTTAGAGAACATGTCACCTGAAAGTTCATAGTTTTAAGGTTGTTCAGAGAAAAATTAAAGGAAATTCTATAGCGTACTCTACTGCTGCGATCTGGTCCTGAACCTCC
>CABFOP010103052.1:0-16660 GCA_900683385.1 Anoplogaster cornuta | reverse complement strand
GCAGAGAAAGTTATGGACCCAGGTAAAAAACAAAACCCCCAGCGACAGAAAGAGCAAAATACAATTAAACGGGGGAGGGGTGGGGAAGGGAGGGGGGGAGGGGTTACAACACAGGCAGCCATCCACGGCAGCATCCGTACAGTTGCGCGGCGCAATCCAGTAGCCTAGCGGCACTGTGCTGCAAAGTGTGCATGTAAATTGTAAAAGTTAGTGCATGAAATTCTGCTTCAACAGCAGGTGCAGATCCCCCCCCTCTACATTGCCATTCACCTTGCCACTGCACACACATTGAGCAAGCAGTTCTTTACAGAGGGCTGTTTCATCCATGCGTATGTGTGCATATGAGAGAATGTGTGTGAGGGTGTCTAAATAGTCCTACTCAATTTGTGGACTTTGTTTTGCTTTTGGCCGATGGTGGTTGTGAGTTAATGCAGTTTGCCTGTGTGTGCACATGTGTGTGCCTGTGCATGTGTGTGCCTGTGCATGTGCCGTGGCGCTTACGCAGCTGCACGTGTTTGTGTGTTTGCGCTCGTCCAGCGGGGGGTTGATCAGCGAACGCCACAAAGCCCCGTAATTGAATTCCTTCTTGTTTGTCACTCGTCCTTTATTGGAGCTTTCTTGGCATTCTGTGGCAAACAGGTGGGCCATCACTCTCCCGTTGCTGCTGCTGCAGACACACACCTCAATAAATTGGAAAGTGGATCCGAAATGACTTAATAGCTGTTGGGCTTTGATGTCAATAATTAAAAGTCATTGTTAGGATAATGGAATTTGATGCCCCTAGGGAAAAAAATAAAGCAAAAAAATAAATGTTATTAAAAAAATCACTTGTCTGCTAGGTCTATTATGCACAAATGGAATGTTCCTGATGCCTTCCTCTTCTGCCACATTAATTGCCAGTTGCCACATTTTTTTCAAATTTTTTAAATTATTTTGTTCAGGCAGAATTCTTGACGAATGGATGGGATAATTCCCCATGTGCTTCTTTACAAATTCCCTGTAATAATGTAATGATTCCTTTCCCTTTAATTCCTGGGACATTCTCATGTCGTTTTCTTTCCTACAGAGAGTTTAGACCCCAGCAGAGACAACCCAGGCTACAACTTTGCCTCCAACAGCAGTTCAGTGGCGGCAGCCATCCTAGTGCCTTTTATAGCCATGATCATTGCAGGCTTCGCTTTGTACCTCTACAAACACCGGTAAAGCTCCTGCATTGCTATATTGCATACTACTGCATCATCTACAAACAACATTGTGATAGACTTGGATTACATGGATTTGTTACAAGAAATCTCTTAGACTCCATTGGAAGCATTTTTTTTACTCCAGGGCTTACAGCTCAATTCACATCTGCATAGTTACACATACACACAAGAATGTGTGTATTATGTTCAGTTTTGCTTGTTTTCACTTGAAAGGATAATTTGCTTTTATGCTATACGATAAATGGATTTCTTAAATCCAATCAACATACTATATTGACCTTATTGGAAACAAATTATCAATGTAAAGTTGTACGATTATTTGTAATTGTTTGTGATGTGGACTTAAATTAATTTCAGAAGAAGACCCAAAGTCCCCTTCAATGGCTACGTCGGCCATGAGAATACTAACGGACGGGCTACATTCGAGAACCCAATGTACGACCGCAACATCCAACCCACCGACATCATGGCCAGTGAGACAGAGTTTACGGTCAGCACAGTGTGCACAGCGGTATAGCGACTGCTTCCTCCAGAGGTAAGAATCAAATCAAGCTATAAGATACAGTATGGACTGTTACAGCTTCAAGTGTGCATGGCTTCATACTTCTGTCACTAATTAAGAGGCTCTTTTTTTAGCTGTGCACAATTTGTTAAGAAAAGGAGCATGAACCCTTTTAATGTGTATTACTGTCACACACATCCAGCCTAGGCAGCAGAACCGCCGAAGCAACAGAGTCTCAGAATCCAATTTCTAAAAAAAATTCAGCATCCCTCAAGGATTTTCCAAAGGGTAGAAAACTTAGTCTGAGCTCTGCCAAGAATCTTTTGTGATTGGATTTATTTAGCTGCATTTCCTTTGATCTGTGTCTCTCATAATAATGTATTATGTTTATACATATTATTACAAATTAATGTGTTTGGTCTGTTTATGCTTTATTGGAAATGTATAAGATAGTATATTTATTTTGAAAATCAAGTAAAGCACTGTCGAAAATAATCCCTAAATGGAATTTCCTCTGTTTGTGCTCTGTGTTTTCCCTCCTGTTATCCCACCATCCCTATTTCTGCTCACCTTTCTTTATGTATTTCTCTTTGGCCGTCATTTTCACTTGCTCTCCTACACATATTTTCTTTCACTTACCTCTCTTTTCAATGCCCTTCTCCCACCATGTCTTATCTTTTCTCCGCACCCATACCCTCTACCCATGACATCCCCGCATTCATCTTCCCATTCAGTTAGCAGAAGAGAAGGGCACCCAATCTTTGCCTGCCTGCCAACAGAGGACACCCATAGTTCCCTGGGCAGAGGGAAAGAGGAAGATTATTTTAACCTCCGAAATACATTCAAGAGACATCTCCTCCGGTGGCAAAGGCTCCTCGCCGCAGGAAACAACACAAACAAAAAAAGAAAACCATGTCAAGACAACACAACAACAACAATGACAACAGCGTTTTGTAACTTTACATGGCTTCTTTATCATTTTTCCATATTTTGAGGAAAAACTGAAACTGCAGCTGGCAGGAGCAACGCTGCAAGCAACGCTGTGATGACTATTCTCACTGTCCTTCGCCAAAACCCAAAGGGAATTTTATGGTCAACTTTAAGAAAAGAAATTGGCCTGTAGCTAACAGATATCTCTGTGCAAGTGAACTGTATGGCGGACAGCCCTGCGTGGACCTGTGCAAGTCGGAGACAGACTGTTTTGATTCCTTCTTCTCTCTGTTTTCCATTGGCTTGTTTTTTTTTATACACTGCTTGCTTTCTTTGGATACCAGATGAGTAATTGGGCACCCTGTTTTTCCCTGACCATCTGCTCTTGAAGCTGAAAAGTTTCATTGGAGGCCACGAGTCTCTGGCTGAGGATGAATTAAAAGTTCTCTGAGTTTCGAAGGCCACTTTGGAGACAAGGATTCTATCATTATTACTTTTTGGGCTTTTTGTTTTGTTTTGTTTTTTTAAAGCAAGGATGAAATTCTGCTTGCTAAGGCAGCTGTGTCCGGAGCATGGGGTTAAAAGGTAGCTAGGGCTGGAAAAAGCACTTAGTGAGGCTGTAGAGAGAATATCTGTGTGTGTGTGTGCGTGTGTGTGTGTTTCGTGCACACATTTGTTGTATCAGCGATCTGCCCCAAAGCACCTCCTGTCTATCTTTTTTTTTCTGTTATCACTAAGCCCCCAAAGATTCAACCAGACGCAGGGCAGACAATTTAGAGTATGCTGACATCTCATCTTCCACTGCAAGAAGCATTTTTAGAAATGCTAAAGATAGGGCACAGAAGTACTGCGTCCAGGTGGATGCTTTGGACAGTAATCCCGTCTACCCACAACAAGTAGTGACAGTGTATAGAACCACTGATAAAACTAACACCGAAGTTAATGCCAGTCTCCAGTGTTCCGTTTCGGTTGTTTGGATATAAGTTTAATCACTTGAATCGGAGAGACTCTGCTTTGCGTCAAGATTCACACTGACAAGAAAGTGCGGCTACACAAATCCTAGCCACCTCTCTAAGTGAGGCACTGAAATGGACTTGTTAAAAATGAGACAGGACTCTCGGATTTGCTCTGCTCTGCGCAAATGGCACACGTGTCAGTTACTACCTTTATGTCTCGCTTGCTCTGAGATAGAAAGACACGGGTTGAGTCAAGGTAGAAACGACAACTGTGATACATTTCCATGGATACACAAAAGCCTTGGGACCACATCTTTTTTTTTTCTTTTTTTTTGCCATTTCAAAAATTGAGACGACACTGGAGCACCAAGATACAGAGCAGCACGTGATGCATTCTCTTAGAGAGTCAAGTCAAGTCAGATGTCAAATTCTCACAGCCTTTTACTTTCTTTCTTTCTAAGCCTGGACCCACCTTCACATGCTCATATGGCTTGATGGTGGTTTGTATTCACTCTGAGATCAAGAAGCAGTATGTGCTCCCTAAACTTGGCCTCACGAAAGCAAAGTTTGGCTACGGTCTGACCCCAAGTCTTCAAGTGAAAGCTCTTGAATGCAAAGTACGGATGCAACTCGGTGGAGTTATTCCCATCAGATTACATTTATGTCACGCCACATCTTTCCTTCCAAGTTAACTTTCTGAGAGCTCCATCCCTTTGAATAGAATAGGCTTGCTTTGTTTTGTCTTGTCTCTTCATACTTCATAAAACTGTTGCAGAAAGCTCCCTTAGAGCTGTGACAGCAGGGGTGTTGCTGGTGTAGCAATTACTCCCACGCGCTTCAATTGGTAATGATTAAGCCGATGACAGGAAAACAGTGTTTACACATCTAATGCTACACTTCACACATGTTAATCTCTGAATTGATCTGGATGACATTTGGGAAAAGAGTGGCAGATGGGGAGGTGGTATGGAAAACAAATCATGGTGTCCGTTTCAGTGACACGGGAGGGAATTGTAACCAGAATGGAACAATTTATGGGCGGGGGTTTCAGCCTACACTTCAATATAGTGGTGAATGTCTGGAAATGTAGAATGATGAGATGTGCAATGGATTCAAAACAATGCTGTTGTGACCCTTATAATGTGTATATGAGCAGTGAAATGCAAGTTTCCCATATACAGTGGCAGCCACTCCGAATTGCCGCTCCCAAGCCCTCTTGGCTGCCTGCTAGATTCCACTGTAAACACGCCCATTCATTCAGTTGCAGGGTGTCACCATGAGATGGCACTTCCTTCACACAAACACATTCACACATAAACCAATGTGCGACGGCCCACAGTCCACTGCAGAGCCATGTTTAATTGTTTACGCCATGGTTTGCTGGAACTTCAATAATGTTTACTGCCAATCTAGTTGTCAATAGTTATTATTCACATAATAAACCCTGATTTTACCCTCACATTTCACCTTAATGACTTTAAAATTCAGTGCATCATTTTAGACACACTTCCAGCTATATTATTATTATCATCACTGTTATTCCCAACTACCAGTATTTATTTATTGAGCGGCTGAATATCCAAGTCAGCCAAAACACTGTCAAATGTATCAACTGTAAAATAACATACAATAACCATAACACATATTTTGGGATGCCATTTTCGCTGTTGGAAACGTAACTAGTTTGCAATACAAGCAAAGAGAACAAGGAAGTTTGTTTTAACTTTATTAGCAACACAATAATATTACAATACAAATAACTACAAATAACATTAGGCTACAGGGAGTATTGGAAGTTTTGTTTTTGAGTGGCATCTAGAGCATGACCCCTGGCCAAGCTGAAATAGCCTGTTATCAGTTTGCATATACTAAGGCCAAGGTCTTTTAATCTATATTTAAAAGAGTGATAGGATTCCAAGTATCTATTAATAAAGGGTCTTCGGCCAAGCCTAAATAGCCTGTAGTTCTTCCGTGCTCCCAACTATGTCACTGTACACGTCAAATGACAGTGCTGGTGGTGGAAGAAAATCGGTGAAATTCCCCTTACAGTATCGCCTCCAAAACACTGATATCTGCTGTTGTGTTTGTCTGTAACCAAACCAAATTTGTAGCGTTACAAAGGCTCTTGCACTCAGTGTGACAAACGTTACCCTGTGGGAGCTGGGAGACCCTAATGATGGCCCATTAAGTGCCAACAAAAAAGTTCACTGTGATGCAAATGATGTGTTTGCACTCTCTTATCTGCCAAGATAAGCAGCAGGTGTTTATGTGAACACACTGTCTGTTTCAACTGATTTCACCATTTAAATAGTAACCACAATAGACCCCAGACTCCCTTTAAAAAATGGTGGAATTTTGTGAGTTAGGGGAAACTTAAACTTTGTGAAGCGCGGTCTACGACAAATTCTTAATCATTCAACACAGAGGAATATTTTTTTTCCTCTGGCCAAGTGCAGTATGGAACCAGATGACAGTGACACTATTATTTAAGTTTCACTTCCCAGTATGCCCTCTGTTAGTGCTGCTTTCCAATTAGTAAACCCCGTCTTGGTAAAAATGATATGTCATTTTTGCCGGAAAACGTGCAACAGGGGAAGCAGAAGCATGCATCTAGTCTTGTCAAGTATTCCACCACGGTTAATGTCGGTTGGGATGGTGGGCCATTATTTAAATCACTAGGGTCACTAGCAGCACCACTAACTGCCCGGTGTTGGTGTGAGGTGGGCGGGGAAGGTGAGCTGCTTGAACCGGGGACTTGATGCGAAGGAGCCGGCGGTCCCGGAGCCTCTGAATCCGAGCTAGCAGCAGTTGCAACCGCATTACTTTGTTTTGGTTTAGGAACCAAAAATCGGTGCATGATATCTATTCAGTTTAATAACATTGTAACGTTACCTAACCCGGTAATGATAGCTACAAGTAACATTAACGTTAACCTAAAACCACCAACAGCAAAGCTCCTAACAAACCGATAACAAATACACATGCAATTAATCATGAATCTTAAATCAAATTATTTACATTTACCACCAAGTGCACTCACGTTTTTCTCTACAAGCTAATTTCCTACAGCACGCAGTTACGGCCAATACACTACAGGGGTGATTTGTTTTGATTTAAAAATGCGCAGAACACAACCAACCATTGGGTGGGCAGACCACTTCTAGATCCGGGCCCGATATACAGTAAGAAATAACTGTGTGGGACAGTGTGCACTGCACTCTTCTCATGATGAACGCAGCGCACACCGTCGCACAGTTATTTCTTACTGAGTATCATTAATTTCCCACCTGGAGGTCTATTGCTTTCATTTTTCACACAGTTCTGTTGAATAACGCATCTCTTGGATCAGTAACTAGAGGCGCATCTCTTTCAGCCGTCTCACTCTCTAAATTTTAACAATAACCTATATTTTATATTAGCTAATGCATAAAAACAACAATCTGTATCAGTGTTTTACAAAACATCTCAGCACAATATTTTCATGACCTTATGATATGATAGGCCTAATAACAAGCGCTTCATTAAAAGTATGCTCTGTGTGGGGAGCACACACCCTCATACACATCAAATATAGTAAGAACAGCTGATTTCAGGCACTCTGGGTCAATGGAAATGTCCAGCAGCAAACTTATGAAGTCACAGCAGTCTGATGGCAGTAGCCCGTTTCAGCTTTGATAATCACTGCTCCTCCCGGTGGATAGATAAAGCATTACAACTGGTTTCCACACATGGTGCTTAGGGGCTTTATGAGGCGGCGGCGCATTCACTACATCATCGAGTGGGATTTAATTACAGCCAATTACCTGGCTGGGACCTGCCGAGGATCGGGCTGGGGCCTGACACGGACCAGACGGCAATTCGAGATGGCTGAATCTGTAAGGAACCTGCAATTGCTGGATTTTAAAGCCCCCATTCTCAGTTGCTTGGGCTGGATAGCCTAATGCATGTGCTTTGTATCCTGTGGATGCTGAGTGGGGTGAATGGTGCTTGATTTTCACTGCAGCATATTGAGCCATTACATGCAATCTGCTGTCATTTTAGTCTTGCTTCAATGTCAAACCCATATCGAATTCTGAATTCATCTTCCCATTATCACTGAGAGGAGAGATTATCAATTAGGCTATGCTTGGCTCCAAAAAGCAGTCTAATACATCCATAGTCATTTGACTTATCACATGCATTGTTTGACATCCTTCTCTTCCTTCCTTTTGGTGTATAACATTGCTAGGAATTATGAGAAAATTAGACTTGCATGGATATGTTGTGGCACATTAGATTATACATTTTAGACAGAAAAGCAGCAAAGCAGCTCAAAATCAACCTCCATGCCAACATCTGTGGGGGGTTTTCAATGAAGACTTTAAAATCGCCTACATAATTTCCCTCCAAAATCCAGGCCTGTGAAACCAATCGCTGTATTGTTCCTTCAGTCAATTTTGCCGTGGCTTGGTAATTGCTTTTACAATTTTATTACTTTTAAAGCTCTAGCTTATCTCGACAGCGCAGATAGAATATCGCCCCTTGCCTGCTCTGGACACAAATTGATGGAAAAGGCAACGATTGAATTACCCCAGAGATTTCACAGGGGGAGAGGAGCAGTTGCACTCACATTACCTTGAAGCCATTGGTATTCAATTCGCATAATTGTATTATACATTTCCTATCATTTTATTTAGAATTACCCCAAATATTTTATGGATTGCATCACCGCATTCGTTTTTGCGAAGATCGCGCTCTTCATCGCCATCCATTCCTCCCATGGCAACATTCAAGACACATTGCCCATCATTTTCTGAAGCTGTATTGAGTATTTCACAAACAAATCTGATTAGCCAGTGCAAAAGGACATTGGTTCCCAAGAAGGAACCAATTATATTTAAATAGAGTTCCACTATATAGAGGATATCACGTTGTTGTTTACAAACACTTCTGGGTAGAAAACCGTTGCGTCATTTGTATATGGACATAACTGATAAACGAGAGGTCGGCATTTGTTTAGAATATGTTTGTAAAGTCTATAAAACAATGATTGAACAAACTTTACTATTCTTTCATATTTGTGGGTGCACATTTTTTTAAATTAGCCTTGCTTACCCCATCATACAAATAAATTAGCTGGGCTAGCTGTCTTGGATAGCCGAAGTTAGCTACACAGTAACGTCAGCCTCGCAAGCCAGCCTCTAGCCAGTAATGTTACAAGTGTGTTGATGTTGATGATCTGCCTGAATACATCAAAGATGTTGGAGATGGCGATTGTTGAATTGGTTTTCATTCATTATTTTCACGTTATTCACCTCTACAGAAAAAAATATTGAACCAGGGTGAGACATGGATATTTATAACTACCTCATAAATACTCCAGTCCCTTGACTAGTGAGGCTTTGCGGGCATATAAGTCATTAGAAGCCTATAATTATTATGTTTCTGGCCATGTCAAAAACTTAAGGCAACACAACATCACACCAGAAAGCACAGCTACTTTTGTTACAGCAACTGTGGTAAGGGGAGTCAGTGAGACACTGTCCAGGGCTGGCTTGTGAGGCTCCTGTGTAGCTAACTTCGGCTATCCAAGCTAGCTAGCCCAGCTAATTTATTTGTATGATGGGGTAGGCAAGGCTATTTATAATAAATGTGCACCCACAAATACGAAAGAATAATAATATTTGTTTGATCATTGTTCTTATAGACTTTACAAACATCATATTCTAAACAAATGCCGATAGATAGCTGACCTCTCGTTTATCAGTTATGTCCGTATACAAATGACGCGACGGGTTTCTACCCAGAAGTGTTTGTAAACAACAACGCAATATCCTCTATTCACAAACTTGATACAAGAGCATAAGCCTGTAGAACTGTGATCATTCTTACCAACAAGGGCTCAGAGTATTGAAATTCAAAAATAGATTTTTTTTAAAAAAAAGGGCCAGTCTAGTATCTGTTCCACTGTTTATTTGCTCCAGAATCCCAACAAGCACTTTGAGCAGATTATAGTGCCTTGGTAAAAAAAAACTGATATTGATAGGGGGTACCAGCACAAGTGGCTCTCTATTTTAGTTTTCAGGGATTTTGTTTTTTCTTGTGGGTTTTTAGGGACTCATTGGAGCTCGCATCAGCTTTTCAAACACACACAATCAACTGTACTAGGGGAGGGTTTCAAGATAATGTTCATTTTTCTGGTCCTGGAGTTTCAAGCATTTGTTAGCCTTTCTGCCTGCAAAACCACACACGCACTCACACCTGCAGAAGAAACTGAGAGCTCTTTTTCTTTTTGATCCTTCCGGCAAACAGAGAGCTTATTAGGATCATCTCAAAGTAACCATATTTTTTTATTTTTTTCCCCTGCCTCTTTTTCTTTCGATGCAGTGTGCTCATTAGTACAGTATTTTCGTGGGCAACGATTAATATTTTGAAATGTATGTGCTTGCCTACATGTTTGGCTGAGTGTTTGTGTTGTGCATGTCTTTGAAAGTTTGCAAAATGTACCTTTTCAACCAAAGAAAATGATCCAAATTTACCTGGATCAAATTAGAATTAGATACAATTAGAAAATTTACATTCGCTATTAGATCAGCACTCAATTTTCCCTTGTTAGACAAGTTTTTAATAGGGAGCAAGATGTTCTCTAAACTTCAGGCTGGTAATTTTGCAGAAATGGGAATTTCACTTCATAGGCGCTCCATCGATTGACATATTTTCCTTTTAACCCATCTGGGTTGGTCCAGAAAGTTCTCAAAGAAAGTGAAATGTGGTAAAATTAATATGTAGATCAGTGAATTCTGGATAGATTCAGACTGAAAGAGTTAGAAGAGAAAGTCTTTATTGATAGCAGCTGGCTACTTCCCAGTTCTCTTTGCATATTTTAAGACAGGAATTCATTCTAGGTTCATTTCCGTTATCAGCCTGGTGCAGCTCTTCTCCTCACCATCTCTTCTATAATGAAATAGAGCATTTGAGTCCCCAACGAGTTAAGTTAAGTTTCGAACAGTCAGGGACCTGACCAAAAGCCTTCACTTTAACTCATATACCCCTGCAGCTAGAGCTCTCAGCTTTTAGTAGAGGCCATATGCCATACTGTACATCTATTGCAAAATGAAGCGGTCCATCCATCCATACTCAACGAGTCTCTTCCATTGTCCATCTTCCATAATCTTCCATTGTCACTGCATATTGACAATGGAACTATAACTGAGCCACTTATTGCTGTGTTGGAGATCTGTTTTCCGGGCCCATTCCATGCATTTCCTCTTTCCTACTTTGCCCATTTCAGTCTGTCCAGTGGTCTCAAGTGCGGGGCAAAGCTTTGTTTTGAAAATCTTATCATCCCATTCCTCGGGATAAGAATAGATAAATGGTTCCATGATTTGTGATCAAATCACTGGAAGTGTTGTTGAAAGATTATTGAATGTATTTAATTTCATTGAGAGCATAACAGTTTGTCTGTACTCTGCTGTATGCCCTATCCGTATCCCACAACTGCTCCTCTGTTTGTTTGCAGTACAAATTTTTGCCAATGTGTGTTATCCTTGGAATGAAAAGATAATTTTTGGTATAGCAAAAATATTTATATTGTTAATTACAGATTATAAGACATTACATTCCTGTATTTTTGCCCTGCAACAAAATCATTATGTTAGGGCCCATGTTCTTTGTTGACATTATTTTATGCCAGGCCAGTACATCTCTCAGATGAGACTCAAACTCATAACCACCCTTAGCGCCTGAACGAGAGCACCGTGGCCCTTGAAAGCCTCAAGAAACAAGCCTCTACTAAACAAATTAACAACACACACAAAAAAACAATAACAGGCAAAGATGCAGTGGAAATGTTTTGCATTTGACCAAAATGGTGGACAAAAAAAAAAGCAGTGGACAAACACGGACTTGAGCAGACTGCAAAACTGGAGAAAACAGAGAGAAAACTGGAAAAAGGAAGTCTCTGAGAAAAGAGAATATGTTAGCGAACAAAAAAACCTTTTGTACAGAGATATATTTTTATGAAAATACATTTGTAATATAAAAAGAGGAGAAAATGGATTGACATATATGTAAATGTTTTTCTTTTTCATTATTGTAGTACAAATGCTAGTGGGGAGTATACAAAAAAATATCTCTATATATATATATAAATATATATATTATATATATATATATACAAAGATAAAAATAGAAACAAAGCTTTTTGTAAATGTAAAAAAGATTGTACATAAAAGTTTACATACATAATGTACATATGTAAGACTCACCATGGCTTGTCTGCAATATATAAAATGTATTTTATCTGTCTGTATATGATGCTTTGCATTGTGTCTAAGCTTATTCTACTTTCTTGAACTTGAAACTTATTTTGAAGGTTTTTGAATAAAATATCAAAACTAATTTGCATCTGGCTGTTTATTTTCAGTAATGTGAGAGTTGCATAAGTGCAATGTGATACATTTTTCTCTCCCAATCTCCATGCAGAATGTATGATTGCGGTGGATCATCAGTTATTATGTATTTGTTCTCACGCACAGTTTATGCAACTATGCATTTTGAATACTAGCCAAGCTCTGCTCACTTTAATTAGATTTTTGGTAACATCAGTTAGCCTATATTGAAAGGCCTGCCTTGAAACATTTACAAGATGCTTTATTTTGAAATACTTACAGATTGAACAACAGAGTTAAAGACAGTTGAAAAAGTTCATTTTGCAAGTTTACTGAATGCTTCATATATTTTCATGGATTTATTTAGAAGTTTTCCATGTTTCAGGATGGGAATAATGCATGTCATGATATTATATAGATATACATAATAGATATAATATGTAATATACATAGAATAAATAAAACAAATCCCTTAATTTTCACTACAGCAATGTTGAATGCCTAGAAGAAAATTCCTCATTTTACAAGAGTGCAAATCAATAGCATATAATCTTTTTAATGGTCGTAGATAAGTGTATTGTTGAGATAAGTGTATCGAGAAAAATCCCTAATGTCATCAACTATACAAATTTTCTAGATAAGGAAGATGTGCAGCACTTTGTGAAGAGGTCGATATTCTCCTCAACAGAAAAATAAGAGGGTCCATTGGTAAAACAGATCAATGATTTTGTTATCACCTGTTTTGCTACAAGATAATTCTGCTTTTATTCTTCTGCCTTCACATATTTCATTGTTACATGTGAGGCGCAGTCAATACTGTATGTTCACTCATAGTGTTGAGTAAGTACGCTAGGTGAAGGACAGCCTAGCAGTGTCTTCTGACAGTGATGACAGTGACTCTAAATAATAGAAAAAGAGAAAAAATGAATTCAGCTCCACAATTCTACAACTCTTTCCTAATGAGGAAATAGTTAGCTCTTGAGATTACTGACAGAAATAGTCTGCAATAAGGTAGACGGCTGATCACAATGTCCCTTTAACTGTTCCCAGCAGCCTCAGAACATCTCAGCAGGAACACCTTGTGAACGCACAATAGCATCAGTAATTTACTTGACTAAAAGTAAGTGCCCACTTGATTGGCTAAATAAGAGATTGATTTGCTACTGTGATGTTAGAAAAGCTCTATGAAAATCCTATAGCGGGACTATTATTTTCTGTCAATAGAGCCCTCCATCTTACACACAGCCAGCAGTATGTATTAATGTGTGTGTGCGTGGGTGTGTGTGCGAATGCGTGGCCGTGTCTCACCCTAGTATTGGCAAGGTTAAAACCTTTTCTTGATTGATTAAATCAACAGCCATACATGGGTCATTAGTCACTCCTGTTCCCTACCTGGTTTCCACGGTGATTAATCAAACCTTGGCAAGTCCCCCCTGACCGGGGAGAGTGTACCGCCACAGCAGACAGTTTGCCCTCCATTCCCGGGACTGGACTTTAAAAAGCTAAAGAGCCCGGAGTTTGCACGATCCGGTACAGGTCCCGAGTCAAACTGGATATTTTGACTCGGGGCCTGCTCTACTTAATCACCGTCTGAAAGGGGCAGATCAACAGGAATCCACTGATTTCATTTCCAGGCAACTAAACCGCACATGCCGGCATCTTACAGACTCCAGACTCTCTCGCAGATTGCTTCCTCATCACGTTAGGATCATGTTCTTCTCAAATGCAGTGTTAAATGCTTTATCCTCTGTAGTGAGATTCCAGAGTTGGGAATGAAAGTGCCTCACCAGTCACTTGTTCATGTGCATCATTACTTCTGTGAATTTTGTTAAGTTCTCTGATCAGTCGGCCGCCGCCATTGCTCCCGCGAGTCCGCACAATAGGCCGCTTGTTCCGCCTAACTGAGTCACACGTGTTATACCAGTCTTCATTGCTACATAACGGAAACTAATTTTTTTACTGCTTTTCTCTTACTTTGCCACCCGAATGTCTCCCTTGGGCCTTTAAGTATCGACGGCAGGAGAAAAGAGAACAATCGGAGAGGAACACTCTCAGCAAGTCCAGAGTTTCTTTGAGCGCTGAGACGCGAGGCGCCAATTGCCTCCGTTTTATCACTGCAGAGAGTTTCACACGTCACGCTGACAGCCATGCACCTCGCCGTCTCGAGATGACAGCTTCCTCCAATTACCCAGGTGTCCGGCAGCCATGTTCCCTTTGTTGGCTGTTTTAATAAGAGGAGCTTATTATGCCACACTGAATAACAAGACAACGCCACAATTCGTAGCAAAGATGATTTGGGTCCCGGTCTGAGGTTGGTAAGTTGTAGATTGAGTCATTATGGCTTCATGGCAGGCAATTGGTTTTGTATTCTGCTTCAAAAACAATTAAATATGAATTTCATGGTTGGTTACAACTGCACACTTGTTACCATTTTTTTTCTAATGGGAACATAACAACAGGATAACTCATATGATAGGATTTTAAAATCCTTGTGTTCCTTCATTTTTTGGTGTAGACGGTAAATACCAGAGCCTTTTTCCCCCTTTGTATAATCACTTCTCCTGTCTTTGTTGAGGGCAAGGTCAAGAGGAGCATCTCTTTTACATAAGTCCGCTCGAATTCCTCCCATCCCTTGTTTTACCAAGTCACGCTGGGATATTCGAACAGACATCAAAGTGGTTTACCCTTTCAAATCCCCCCCCCTGCGTGCCGGCCTAGGCCTTGGCTAATATCAGCCAAAATCCCCACCTCTGCTCTCCCAGAAGACTTTGGACCAAGGATGAAGGGAATGACTGATGAGAGTGTGTATGAGAGGGTATATATTTGCTCTGTCAGTTGAATTTGTCAGCAGGGGTCCAGCTTAAATATGATAGTGCTTGCTTGCATTTCTTCGGGCCAAAGCTCTTTAAGCCAGGACTCGTGGCTGTCATGACCCTATAAGAATATTGAGGTATAATCGACTTAAATATGAGTAATACGTTTAACTCTTTCACCCAATTAGCTTACGTCATTTCTTTTAATCTGATTTAGATGCATTTTCTTTTGAGCATTAGCAAACTAGAGGTCCAAACTTGTGCTGTGTAAAAATGGCAAACAACACTCCTGTCACAGTCCTTCGTTGTTCCAAATAATGCATTGATTTAATGAATAAAGAAGGAAACGGATAAAGTGATAATGGGCTTGTGAGAATGGGAGCGAAAACTTCTCATTATCATAAATAGAGAATTAAAACAATGAGACAATAACTTACCGTCAGCATTATAGCTCATCAGCGGGGAGATGCACAAAGAATAAGAGTAGAGTCAACTCTCTTCAAATCTCTTTCGCTCGCTCACTTCCTGTCATCCTCAACTCGAAACAAGCAGCCGCGCAATTAAGTGTGACAGTCACCGATTCATTAGTGCATTTGTATAATTACCAGAGCAATTCATGTCAAGTCGGTGGAGGAGGGAGTTGCGGATGGGACAACTCGGTGAGATGTTTTAATTTCACTATGTTCACAGCTGACTTCTGCAGATATTTATGTGCGGCTGAATGTTGCTATATTTTTCTTTTGTTTACCATGCATGACACTGAAAGACATTAACCAGTGCATGCATAGATAGGGTGTTATAGAGATAGAGCTACCGACGCTTTCCTTGCCAGGGTGTGCGGCTCCTCAATACAGTCCTATGGACCAATGGACATGCCATCATGTCTTTCTCATACCGTTTTGATGCTATCTTGGCCACTGTTTTATCAATTATTTGTGTACTGACTATCTTTGTGACAGTGACTATCTGTCTACATGTGCCGCTGGGTAAAGGAGGTTGTCAAGTAATGGATGAACTGAATATCAATTGTGTCTTTGGGGTCGATTTTTGGCCCTGTAGGAGTGTACTGCAGAGCCAGGCCCAGACAATTGCCGATGGCCTGGCCTGGCCAATATGATGTGGCCTGGCTATCATGGCCTGTCAAAACACAGGACAAAAAATTCAAGTTTTGATTCAGCCCAGAAACGCGATGACTGCAGGCCAAATCAGTGAACACGGCAGGCCATTAAAGAGTTTTAATAGTAATAATAAAAAATTGCGCTGGTACGAGGCACCACGCCACGCCGTCCCACCCCCAATCACACTGTCACAGGCAGACACCTGTCAGAAATAGCGATTGGTCAAATGTCAGTAATAGGGTTGCAAATTTCGTGCATTTTCCTTAACCGATAGTAGAACACACTAACAATCAACATCGGTTAATCATTAAGAATTAATAAGATACAAAACGCACATCTTTTTCTTAGTTTAAGTTTTATTTAAACAATTCTAGCGGCACATTAGTTATGTGAAACAGTCATTCATGAAGCACAAACAATTTAAACGAACTGTTGCTCGAAACGTCTGTCCTTATTCAACAAATGGCGCCGCCAAATCAAACGGGCGCAAACCAATCAGTTTAATATCTTTATTTACTGTATAAGTACTGCAGCCAACGCGATGAGCCGACGTTCGAGTATGACTGTCTGGCTGCCGCGGACAACCCAACATTATATACAGTCTATGGTCCCAACGTGAGGCTCACGTTGAACCATAATGAGACCGTGACTCGTCACCGCCAGTCAGCCATAAATATCGTGTGATTCTTCCGTATTGTTTTCGTCCATGGCTTCCCGCTTCGTTGTTAAATAAAAGATGAGGGAAGAAGAAATCCTATGCTATGATT
>CABFOP010103041.1:0-10604 GCA_900683385.1 Anoplogaster cornuta | reverse complement strand
CGTTCATTTACCGTGTGGACTTCCTTGTGTACTTCCAGATAGATTGGATGACTCTGACTTCATGTACATCAGGAACCGGCAAAAACACGGTAATGATTTCACAAATGAACGAGGTAATCAGTTGTTTTCCATGGACAGTTCAGGATGTTTAGCCAATGAGACGTTTAAGTATTTCCTTAAAAGGTTTCCATGTTTAGCCAATGAGACGTTTAAGTATTTCCTTAAAAGGTTTCCCATCTAATCTACCAATCTAGTATCATCCTTTCTACTCAAAAAGCAAATATTTGCTATTATTATTATATGATCAAACAAAAAATGATCTCTGATATGATCTTCTTCTCCCAGATCATAAGGTACCCGTGAGTGCTCGCCAAAGCCTCATCTCGGAGAGGAGCGGCGGGACACCCCCCTACCACTCCTCCCCTCGCCCTTCTCTCTCGCACTCCTCTCCTCGCCCGTCCCTCTATCAATCCCACAATCCCTTGCCGCGTGAAGGAGAGCCCCTGCACTTCGCTCCGGGCGACACGTTCAAGGAGCTGGACGAGTTCCAGGAGGACCCACCGCTCTTCCTGGAGGAGAACAGCTGGGAGGGGGAGGAGTCAGAGCTCAGTGACCCCACGCTGACCCTGCTCAACCGTGATCACTTCCAGGTCAGCCCCAGTCCCAGCCCAGCATCATCTAAAAATGCCTGTTTAGAGATGTTTTTGTTGCATTCAGATTTTCATTCATTCTTTCTTTCTTCTAGGAGGACTTCCTGCCACTGTATGACCTGCAGCATTCCTTCCTGTGGGTGACGTTCAGTGGTAAGAGTGAGGAGGAGCTACTGGGGCACCTAGAGAATGTCAGGGAGGGTGCCAAGAGGATGGGCATGCACTGGGCACATCGACGGGCATGCTTCCTCCTGGGAAGACTCTGTGCCAGGAAGCTGAAGTACTCTCAGGTTTGGGCTTTACTTTAGCATTCATGAAAGAGGTACAGTGGAGTCCAAAACTCAGAGTCCACTACCAAGAACTGTTTGTTTTCATCCTTTATCAAAAACTAATAACTAAACTAAACCATTGATACTTATTATTCAAGAATATATTATTTAGAACTGACACTTTTTTTGGTGTATGCTCCGAATACACAGTGAATTATTCTGGTCTTTTAACAGCTAATACCCGATATTGACTATTTTATCCGTTTAATCTTATCTTATTTTTTATTTCTTCTTCTATTTTATTCTATTTTAATTTATTTTTTTAAATATCCTTTTATAATGTGTTTATTTTGCACTTTGCCTTAATGCTTTTAATGTTTTGTGTAAAGCACTTTGCCTTGTTGTTGAAATGTGCTATACAAATAAACTAAATCAATATGGTCCTCCGTGACTGGCGCTGCTGCTAAGTGCTTTAACTTTGAAAAAAGGACTTCAGTAAATACTAACAAACTTTTTTTTAAATTAAATTAGTGAAACATTGTGTAATCTTGTTTGACAAATACCATTTGACTAAACATTTGTATTAGTTTTTGATAAATGATGAAACAAAAGAGTTCTTGGTAGTGGACCCCACTGTACTATATGTTGTGTGAATGACGTTCCAGCCGTATTCTAAATTGACTCCTACTTTCCCCTTCAGGCCCGTGTGTATTACGAGGAGGCTCTGAGCATTTGTGTGGATGGTTTCTCTGACACACCCCTCCTCGTCGCTCTCTTCACCAACCTCACGGCGGTCTACCTGAAGCAGCGTATGACGGACAAGCTGCCCCAGACCCTGGAGAAGGCCGGCGCCCTGCTCCTCTGTCTCTCCGGTCACAGCTTCACCTCCCTGGACGAGGTCGAACTGCTCCAGCTGCTCCTGAGGAGATCGGTGGTAGAAGGGGATAAGCACCTGGAGGCCCGGGTCTGCTACCTCATCTCCAGCCTCTTCCTGCTTCTCCGGAAGACCGACGACGCCCTCCCGTTTGTTGAGCGACTCCAGTTCCTCTCAATCACCCTCTCTGCCTCAGAGGGTCAGCCCATCGCCCCCGTGGACCTCAACTGGCTCCTGAGCTGGCTCTATCACCGTAAATACATGCCCTACCTGGCCCTGGCCTCTCTAAGCCTGGACACGAGACAGGACCACTCCCTCCACGATGCCTTCCAGAGGGTGGAGCTGTTTGTGAGGAACTCTGTCCGTCTGAACCCACACTGGAAGGAGGGAACATCCCTGCTCCCTGCCCAGATCGTGGTCTACCTTCAGCAGGCTTTGGCCATTGCTGAGCAGGGGGAGGACCTGAAGACCCAGAGAGACCTCTGTCTGGGCTTGGCCTCGGTCTACCAGCAGTATGGGGCTCAGGATAAAGCAGTGCGCTGTGCCCAGCAGGCTGTGGAGACAGGGGGCTATATCAATGAGGAGGAGGGCTTTGAGGCCTCTGTGCTGCTGGGATGGCTGCTGGTGTTGACTGGCCAGGCTGAGAAGGCCCAGACCACGCTACAGCCGCTGCTCACATCGCTGCAGGTACAGCAATCGACAATGCTATTCAACTTTGAACAAGGCCACCAGTTAATTTGGGGTTAAATGCACATTACAGTTTTTGTATTTAGTGATTTGACACATTTGTCCAAGCTAAGGTTTATGCTCGCAAAACAGTTAACACAGCCATCACATCGCTTTTTTTGCAAAACTGTCCAATTAAAGTAAAATGAAGTGCTGCACCTTTTCATCTTCATAGAAACCAAATACCGACATCAAAAATATCCATGTCATCTATTGATTGGATCATATACTGTATTTAGCCTTATCCACACAGGAAGAATAATGGTAAAATACATTTATCAGAAAGTTCCACAATCTTCATAATTTCCATATTCTGATTTTATAGAATTGAACCATAATTTGTTGATTTGTTTTCCTTTGCAGTAAGACAAATGTATGTTGCTTACAATTTTGGAAATATATATATGGCAATGTTGGCAATGTCATAAAAAATTTCATTTTACATGATACAGTAAGGAGGTGAACATGATACATCATAATTTGCTTTAAAAAAGTATACTGTTATGACGTTATTCTTCATGAACCCTTTTATTTCTGTCAGACTGATTATTTATGGTATATGCAGTTTTTTGAAAGTGTATTATCAGATTATTGGAACATTATAAAGCGTTTTGAAAGCTGTGTGAATTATTTTGAGACCATGGAAGAGTTCTGTGTGTACCAGTAGAAAATGTTAAAATGATATTTTTTGTGGAAACAATGAAAATGTACAGTTTTGCAAAAGGCTTTGGATGGTTGTGTTACACGTTTTGAGAGAATGGAGAAATGTGTCAAATGAATTGAAAAAAAAATAATGTAAACTATTGTAGCCTTTACTTTTGCTTCCTCATTTACGCTCAAGATGACTGTTCTGTGTAATTTGTGCCTCTGCTGTATATGTGCTTGTCTCTCCAGGGCACAGACAGTCCCACTCAGCGGGGAGTGATCCACAACCTGTTGGCTTTGTGTCTGAGGCGGCAGCGTTGCATCCCAGAGGCCGGCTGGCATCTCCACTCTGCCTTGAGGATCTCCAGGGAGAGTGGCAACCAGAGGAACCAGGCCCTGGCACTGGCCAACCTGGGCTGCCTCGCACTGGATGCGGGGGCGTCTGGGGTAGCGGAACGCTTCCTGGTCAGGTTAGATATAAACCTTAACATAGAACTTTTGTTTTAATGCTGAAACTGTAGAAAGAGTATACCAAGAGTTGTTTAGTTTGATGGTCATTCTAAGTGTTTCCACAGATCCCTACATCTTTTTCTGGAGCTCTGTGAGAGCCCCACAGATGAGGAGCATGTTCAGACCTACCTTTGGCTGGGGCGGAGCTATAAAGATAGGGGGAGGAGCCAGGAAGTTAGGGCGTGTTACGAAATGGGGCTACTGATCGCATTACATGCCAGAAATTTGCATAGTAAGTACGAGTAAACACATTCAATCCACCATGCACATAAAGGAACATTACAGTTAAATTAAAGTTCATCCATTTAAGCAGTAACGGGCAATATTTTTGTTGTACTGTCTCTCTCCTGTAGGTCAGATGGTTGTGGCCAAGGTGCTGAGTCGACTGTATGCAGACATGCTGCTGTATGGTCAGAGCATCATCTACTATGAGCACTGTGTGTCAGTGTCCAGGGAGCTGAAAGACAAGAGACTGGAGGGAGAGTATCTGGAAATCCTCAGCAGCCTCTACCTCTCACTAAACACTGAGAAGTGAGTTTCTCTCTCTCATTCTCATTTGTTCCCTTTTTCCATATCTTTATGAGATCTCCATTCCTTCTTTTTTCTCTCTCCCTTCTTAACTCCCTTCTTAACTCTCTATCTCTCTATTCATCTCTCTATCTAATCTCTTGAATGCATCACAAGCTCTCTCATTCAATGTTATGGAATTCAGTTACAAAATGTGCCTTACTGTATATGCAGTGGGGTCCAAAAGTCTGAGTCCACTACCAATAACTCTTTTGTTTCAGCATTTATTAAATTTGTAGTCATTTTTTGTCAAATGGTATTTCTCAAACAAGATTACATCATTAAAAAAAATAAAAGTAATGAACAATTAAAAGTATTTTTCAACGGAAGTCCTTTTACAAAGTTAAAGCACTAGCAGTAGCGACAATAATGCACAGAGGGCAATATTAACTTAGTCAACATCTGATATTAGCTGTTAAAAGACCAAAACAATTCACACTGTGTATTAGCAGCATACATGTGTTAATATTATATGGTGTGATAACAATTTGAGAAAACCTTAACAAATGGTGTGCAAACAAGATATTCAGATATATTTCATACAAGCATTTATCAAAGATCTAAAACATATTATTTGTATCAGTTCTAAATAATGTATTCTTGAATAAGAAGTATCAGCTGAGTAAAATGTCTTATCAGTTTTTGATAAATGATGAAAACAGTAGTGGACTCAGACCTTTGGACACGACTGTATCTTTTTATGGGTGAGTCCTAATCAGTTCATTCTCAACTTGTGGCTCGTGTGGTGCAGATCGTCTCGCAAGTCTCTGGACTACACCAAGCAGAGCCTGAGGATTTCCATTGACCTGGGCAAGAGGGAGGAGGAGTCAGAGACGTGGCTCCAGGTGGGACGCATCTATTACCTCATCCAGGAGGACGAGCTAGCTGACATGTACCTGCAGGTGAGGGAGGCGGTGGAGGAGACAGGAGATAAGGAAGAGTGGAAAATAATGAATTACTTGAGGAAGATGAGTCACTGATTTTTCTTTTCCTTAGGGCTGCCCTTGATTCTTATCAGTCAACAACACTGATAACATATAGACACTCCTTATTTCTGGCCTTATCAAATCACATGCTCTGTAATCTGCCATTATCCCAGTTGCATTCGCCTTGACCTAATTTACACCATTTTGTATTACTTCAACCAAAACACATAACCCTGCCTTACGTATCATAAAACACATTTGAAAATGTTTGAAAAGTACAATTTCTCATTCTAGTGTCGAGTTACTATTGATGAAATCCGTTCATAATGCTGTTTGATTGACAGGCAGCAGTGAAGACAGCCTTGAGGATGAATGACCCTCACTTTGCCATGAGCATCTATGAGGAGGCAGGAGACGTCTTCTTCAAAGGCCACAGGAACCAAATGGCCTCACTGCCCTTCTTCAGGGTAAGAAGACACACATGCTGTTATATTTGATGTATTTTGTGTAATTTGTGTACAATTATTACAATAGTTATCACATTAATGCCGTGATGCATTTTTTGGGGGGGGATATCTCATTTGTCACCAACAAAATTCTTCATAATTTGTGTTAGGATGGCAGTCTGCCATTTGCGCGGAGCATCAGGGACATACCTTCAGAGTTTCGCTTGCTGAGTAAACTGACAGAACTGCTGATGACCCAGGGAGAGCAGGAGGAGGCTCTGCAGTACGCAACACTGGCTGTTGAGATTGGCAGTAAAACAGGTACCGACTAGAAGCAGGGCCTACAGTTTAATTAGGGCCTCGTGACTTTAATTTCACTATTAACCCTCAAACAGGGGGTGTAGGATCTAGTCATGTCTCTATCTTGTTCCCAGATGTGACCAAAACCTCCCAAATTCAACCCACAGCATGACTTTGTGGAGCCAGCTACACCCACCATAGTGTAGCTAACCGGATAGTACTTTGTCTGCTGAAACCCAAACTTGTTTTTCCCTCAGGTCTGCGTGTGAATGAGTGGACGGCCTACCACCGGCTGGCTACAGTCTACTACCGCCTGCAGCAGTATGAGATGGCAGAGAACTACTACCTCAAGTCGCTGTCTCTCTGTTCCCCGGTCCTGCAGCACCCCATGGAGGCTCGCTACTACACGAAGGTCTACAGCAGACTGGGAAATCTCACTCTACACAAACTCAAGGTGCTGGCGACACATATGCATTTGATGTCAATGTTGCATTAGCAGTGAGGAGATCTACAAATGCCAAATACACACTAAAGGTCTCCAATTTAAGTCTTACTTTTACAACAAAAAACTAATTCTGCCAATTGGGTGAGATAGTTGTTTCCAAGGCAGTTTCACTTGTAAAACTGTAAGTACACATTATGAAAATAAGAAATGACGGCACACACAAAACCCCCCTCCAGGCTTGGACTCTCACTGAGGATAAGGAAAAACTCCCACAAAACCTTTTAGGAAAAATGGAAGAAACCTTGGGAGGGGCTGCTCAGAGAGGGACACCCCCTTACCAGGACGATCAGGAGTGTTTGTCGAGTTTTGGCAAGCAAATTATACAGAATAGACACAGTAAGGATACTTGGTGGGACACCCAGATCTGGTGTGGGGTGTCAAAAGCAGCTCAGTCAGCCTCATGTTAGGAGTGGGGGACTAGGAAGATGCCAACCTGCACAGCCACAGTCTGCAAACAGTTTAAGATATTCTGTAGTGTAATAGTCCAATTTTAATGGTCTTTGGTGTCCTTGTAATAGCAAATAGCAAGATCAAAAATCTTCATCTTCCTTCTGTTCTGTATACTCTCACCAGGATGCCTTTGATGCAGTGGGTTATTTCCAGTTGGCTCTAGCAGCTGCCCTGGAGGACCACGCTAACCCCGAGGCTCTGTATGTGGTGTACATGAAGCTGGCGGAGATCCATGCCAACCACATGCACGACGCTCCGCTGTGCCAGGCGTACAGAGACAGAGCCCACAGCCTGAGGAGGGTTATCGCGGGGGAGGAGGAAGGGAAGAGGAAAGACCCAGAGCCCGGACGAGACGAGGAGAAAGTCTCAGAGGCTGATAGGGAAAGTAAAGAGAGCTGTCTCGCTGTATCGCGTGCCAGGGACGAGGCTACGACTGAAGACGAGAACTGTGAAGTCACTAGGATCCATACAGACACAGAGGCCAGATGTATAGACTCTGCTGTTGTAGACGCTAACAGGGAAGACGATCACAAAAGTGTTTGCCTTCCCGCTACAGATGGCTCTTGTGTGGATGCCACTGCAAGGTTCGAAACAGAAATCATCACCAGTCATTCATACACCGACAGTATTCTTACGGCGTCTTTCGATACGGCTAAAGAGCAGATCACAGACTCCAGCGACTCCGCCGACGCTCTACAGACCGATCTGGATCGAACGGATCAAATGCGCGGGGTCAAAGGCCACGCAGACGTTGACACTGGCCATGGCGGGGCCGGTCAAACTTTATCTAGACCTGTTAATCACACCACGGGTGACATTATCGATGCGGCTACAAGATGCACAGACACCCCGAACACAGAGACTGGTATTTATCAAGGAGAGCATATTCCCCTCGACGAAACAGATGGAGGTATTCATAAAATAGACCCTATTCCAGTCGGCAGCCTTGGACACAGTCAATCTGATATAGAGACCGTTAACATGGACATTGATAAAGCTGACAGTGTGGCCAGCACTTGCTACTACACTGCGAAAGATACATCTGAGGCTGCTGATACAGACAGTGGACACATGGACTTAGACCACATCTACACATAGCCTTCCGGTGGCAGGTTGCCTTGGGCCACGTGTCTCCTGTAACGTTCCATGACACATGCACTTATTGTAGGAAAGATGTTGTAAATTGATCCTTTTCAGAGATTTAGTAACATTGAAGTGTGTACATTTTGTATAGCCTTTTCCCTGCGTATTACAGTATATCAAGCTTGTAATATATGTTTTGTAAATATGTTTGTTTTGTATCTCAGTGGAAGATATGACTTCAAAAACATGTGTGTTTCACTCTTTCCTGTTATTTTGTATTCTGAGTTCTTAGTTTTGCTTTTTTTTTTTTGTCCATTGAAATAGTGATTTTTGAAAATAATGCCATGTCTAAGAAGAACCACAAGAGAGCGCTATCATGTAGCTTTTGTGCTATCTGCTGTAAAGGTCAGCGTGACGGTGCCGTACCTCAGTTCTGCCAGAGGAGGGCAGTGAAAGGCTGCAGTACGTCAGCTGCCGCAGCCTTTCCCGACAGGTGAGAGAGAGAGAGAGAGACAGAGGAGAGAAGAGGAACTGAATGTTTTATGTCATCTGTCAGGCTGTGGCAGATCTCCAGACTGAGCATAATGGAAAGTGTCCTCTCAGTCACATTTTGGACTTGGACGAGTCCAGTAATGGCGTCCATCTGTGCTGCAAGTGAGTGAGAGAGAGGTATGGGATTTATGTTTAAAAATAAGAGGATTCCTGACAAGATGAGCCCTAATGATAGACATCACTACAATTACTAATAGACAATAATACTTCAGCACACGCAGTGCTGCCTAAATGGAGGAGGAAACCATAATATCATTGCTTGAATTACAGTAATCTGATACCAGAATGGAGTGGCCTACTTTTCATGGAACTGGAACAATGGACAAAGTCTGACTAATGAGTGTGAGCAAGGCCAAACAAAGAGAGATTGCTAAGGAATAAGTTGTTGTAAGCAACAGGCCAAAAGAGGTAATATTTGCATACACAATTTGCATGCATAACAGCGTTTCAGGCCTTCTCTCTCTTTCCCCACAGGAACGAGTTCAGCACGTTCTCGAGTCGTTGTTATTCACAGGGCTTGTTTCAAATGGACTCGGTAGTTTACTCCCTTGCACACCTATATGAAAACATACATGGGATTACGAGGGCTCATTCATATCAGCAGAAAAACACAAGGTTGAAGTCTCTTATCTCACCCAGAAACTCCCCCACCAAACAATACGTGAAGTGGTGTCAGGAAAAAATAAAAATGCAAAAAAATTTCGGTACTACTTTGAGAGGGTGAACGAGAAAAAGCCCCTGGCCTCTTAAAACCCCGGTTGTTTATATTCAGGATAGAAGTGTTTAGAAACCTTAGATGGCTAACATCTTCCCATTCCAAACAATATGCGACTTTATGAGCAGTATCTTTTTACAAAAATACTTTTGAGTAATGGCTCTGATTTACTATCCCAATTAAACAGCTTGGAGGAGGCGTTTAGGGAAAGACGGCTGGAGAAAGAGTCATGCTAGTTATGCTATGAGTCTTTTCATGAGCGCCCTGCTTCACGTGTTCACCCTGTTCACACGATACCCTGACATAATGTGTTTTTTCAGATGTAAACGCTCATTTAATAATCTTAACGCTGACGTAATAACTGAGCGTTGAACCACAGTGGGGGCTTAGATCATTTGTCCCGGTCCAGGTTCAGTTTGCAGGCTTTCGGGAACATAATGCCGCTCTACTGGTGCAGTATGCCGTGCACTATACACGCATGCACACGAACAGGCTGACACACACACTTTTTGTCTTGTTCCGTCCTTCTCTCTATCTGCCATTCCCGAGGGTGATCTGTCTCTTCTCCTGCTACATTATCCCTCACTGTCATAACAGATGAATGAGCTAATCACATCAACCATATCTCTCACACACACACACACGCACACGCACACACAAAGCATATTTTTTTCCAGTTATCCTATTATGGATTATAACTGTGGGCACATATGCATATCTCGCTGTGGGAGGAGACCCGACTGCTTGAAATTAGAGCTCAAATACAGATGATCTCATAGCAAAACATACACAGAAACGTTATAAGGTCAAGGTGATGAAAGTTTGGTCAGGTGACAAGGCTGTGTCCTCACTCTTTCTATACCATAACCAAGGCAAACGGCAGCGAGAGAGAGAGAGAGAGAGAGACACATCAGCATTTCATTAGGACAGTGAATGTCTCTTCTCACCACCGATGACATAACGCGTGTGAAGTTCCAAATATCTGGAGTGGGAAAATCCTCTGGAAATGTCTCAAATTTGAAGAGGTTTGAACATTTCTCCCCACATTGTCTCTTTGTCATCTTGTAGTTGTAGTTCTATCCCTTTTCTTTCCCATCCTATTTGGTCACTAATGTAAATGTCGCTTTAAAAATGATGATGTTGTTAGTGAGGTCAATAGAACGAGCTTGACATGTTTCACAGGCTTGAGGTCTTCTCACAATACCTTGGTCTGGTTTGCAAATGCACCCATATAACATAGTATTATTATTATTATTATTATTATTATTATTATTATTATTATTATTATTATTATTATTATTATTATTAGTATTATTACTATCATCAGATGGTCTGGTACTCTATAGTATTGTGACCTGATATTAAACCCCGTTGAAACATTGAAAC
>CABFOP010103039.1:0-10721 GCA_900683385.1 Anoplogaster cornuta | reverse complement strand
CGACGCACACACACACACACACACACACACACACACACACACACACACACACACACACACACACACACACACACACACACACACACAGAAAGCGAGCGCCCCCGGGCCACGGCCAGGCACCGGACCGGCCCTTATTCTGGGCCTAATGACCCTCAGGCAAGCGGAGCGACGTCAGACTCAAGTCAGCTGCCGTCTCATGCCTGTTTACCCCGCCGTCGTTACTGAACGTAATTGAGACAGGAGCGTCCGTCTGTCTGCCTCCTCTCCTCTCTCCTCTCCTCTCTCTTCTCTCCTCCGCGCCCTCAGGCTCGGTCGTGAAGGCATTCTTTAATATCGATGCTTCTTGACGTTTCGAATGTGTGTTCCAGCCTCGTACATCAGCATCTGCAGCTTGTTACAACCTGCGGATCTGTTCGCATTCGGTGGCGACGCTTCTAACTGCCTCTACTGCCTGTTACTGTTGTCTGCCTCTTTTGCGTTGACTTGTTTTTTGACGTCGCACGTCTGCGTCCCCCCCCTGCAGGGCTCCCTGAGCAGCGAGCGCGACTACGAGAGCGTGGTGCTGATGAGGATGAGGCAGGCCGCCGAGCGACAGAGACTCATAGAGGAGATGCAGAGAGAGGACGACGAGGAGGAGGCTGCCAAGTAGTGGTGGCACGGCGACACCCGGGCCGGGACAACTCAACGCCGCCAACCCCGAATACCTGTGGCTTTAGTTTCATAAAGCCTCTTATTTGTTTTGTTATTAGCTTTTTTTAAATGTATAAAATGTAGAGCAAAATAAACAACTTTAATAACTGTCTCATTCACTTTAATCAGTGTGATATGTCTTTACTTTTCCTTTATTGTAGGAAGACAAGGAAGTGAGGATTCAGTCCTAAGCCATGTGGTCCCAGAGGTACTGTAGGAGTCCTGATCAATACACTCTGAGCACTAGCTGATTTGTTTCTAAGTTACTTTAGGATCGTTAGAGGTATCGGAGGGAATTTAAGACTTGTGCAATGGGCAAGACTGGCCATGCAACACAAGTTATCAAAATAGTATAATCATGTAATTTGCACTTGTCAGTAACATTTTCGGTTTAACTGTGACAACTCATTACCTCATTATTGCAGCACGGGCGAGCGCAATGTGAAAACCGTTCTTTTTTCTGATGTCCGTGCGCCAGCGCAGTAGATCTGTGAAATGAGTCGAGTCCTGTAACAATCCAAACCGCAGACCACGCAATGTGACTATGTGGAAATCACGTCTCCTCCATGTTAAACCAGCAATTAGGCCTAGATCGGAACGCTAGGTAGGCTTTTATGGGAATTCTTGCGGGCTCACGTGACGAAAAGTGAATACACTCCAGAGGCCCTCTATTATAGATCTGGTGGTTTGATGGCTTTTCTATACAGTGTATCTAAAGCTCTGCTCCAAAAACTCCCCTGTGGACTGTACAATTTCAAGGCTGCACAATGCTATTCTACACTCAGAGCGTTGACGTTTCTGCTCTGTGGTGCATTTGCAGCTTAAATAGCTCCGTGTAATTGCTCAGCCACGCTCAGCAAATCATCCATTGTGGAACATCTTCCAATCTATCTATATTTGATAAAGAGGCTTGAAGCGGTAACCATATGCTGTCGGGGGTGTAACGAACCTGCGTTACTCAACGATAGGCTTTTCATTAAAGGGGAGAACCAAAATGTTCTGCACAGCTTACAGAATTACCTTGTGATCATTGCAACCACCAGGCAGTACATGCCCATCCATCTTTTCCTTATACAAACTATTGCAGGGATATGTAGACTTTGAAGCAAAGGGGCTGCGTTTGTTTTGGGACAAACCACCCAGCTCACTCACGCAGCTCGCTCCAGACCTTACTGCTTCTGTGTGGTCATGTGACAGGCCCATCGTTCCCATGGTGCCCGTTGCTTCAAAAACGTTGGATGGATCTGAATGAATTGATATTCTAAGCTGTTTCACAATAGCTTTATGTAACAGCTACCTCGAAGTTGCTCTCTGCCCATTGTGTACGCTTGCTGGAGTGACACGCTACTGCTTTCAGTGACCCACATCAAGTCAGACCCTACAGTACCAGACTCTTGCGGTCCAAGGTCCCCTGTCTGTGGTACATCTTACCCATCCAAATAGACTTATTGCCCCGTCCCTCGGGGGCACTGCAGTGTGTGCCAGTGCCTCCTCCTGTCATCGTATTATTTAAGAGCGTCACGGCAACATCCAAACCCCGGAGTCTACCCGTCTCTCCTCCCCGCCACTCCCGCGTTCGCCTCGCCGCGGCCCCCCATTACACAACGTCCAGCTGTGAAGCGGTGCGGTGCGGTGGGGAAGACATCTGCTCCTCTCCTGCAAAATCCCCTCATCACATGGTTTTGTTTATGCATAGGCCTTTTCATATCCCGGCAATGTGAAAGAAAAGAAGAAGGGGGAAAAAAACAAAACTGAAACACACAAACTCTGTCCAAATGACAACAGAGGAAATACAATTACAGGAAACACATTAACCACCAACCCTGCCCTGAGCCCACAGTGGCTTGTGCTGCATGCAAACCAAGATGGGAGGACATGCTCATTGGTCCGTCTAATCAACAACTACAGTATGGCCTTGGACTCCTCACAGTATCTACTTCCTCTCCGTCTTCCTCATAGAGTCGTGTCTGAGGCGGCAGGTCTGACAAAGGTTTCACTGTGTGTGAGTTGGCTATGGGTCTGGTTTGTGAGTTAGTGATCCAGGCTGTCCCCAGACACGCTCTATCATCATCATCATCGTGGGGCTCTAAATCTGTTCCTTAGTGTCTGTAGGAAATATTCAGAGGATTACAAATGCACTTTTTTTATTATTAATAAATCATTACACAGTCAGTTTACCGTACGTCGTCACATGCATGGGGTAGAAGAACAGCTTTTCACAGTACTATAGATAAAAACTTGGATCTGGCGTAATGCTATATTTACTTTGACAGGACAGGAGAAGAAGAGGGTGAGACCGTGTATGTGGACAGATGGTAGATATTTGCTTTTCAACAAATCCTACTGACAAATTACACAAACTTTGGAACTGGCTTTCTCTCTGTGTACATGTGACACGGGTCAAAAGTGGTAGTGAATGGCAAACAATACAGGCAAAAGGCCTTATAAACTGAGTGTAGTTTGTTTCACACACTTCAATAATCCCCTGTGACCAATAATCTATAGAACCTAATCTGTAATATAATCTGGGATGTATATATATCTTTAGACAAGGACTTTTTTCACATTTGAGGAATGGCTGATTCTGTAACTATCAACACATGGAGAAGAAAAACGTACTCAACAAAAAAAAAAAAGACAAAACGTTCATGAGCACAATCAATTTACCCCTTTGAAGTTTGGAAGAGGCGTTTAGATACAGTCACGGTTTAAGTGCTGTGTTGCTTCACTCTGATGAGAGGGAGTTGATGGGAATCGGACTCCCTCGCCGGGGAAATGCGCCGGAGACGCGTAACTCGCCCCAGGACCCGTCACTCCGTCTCCTTGTGGAGGCACCACACCAGCGTCTGTCCCACCCCCGTCATCGACAGCACGCGGAAGCCGATCTTCTCCAGCTTGTCCAACACCAGGCGAGGCGGGTCGCCCACATGGTACTCGGAACTGCATGTAAATGAGCGTAAACACAAAGTGATTCGACTTCCCACAGATGTGAGATTTCAGTCTCTTTCAGTAAACTCTCCTTGGAAAGTAGAATGCTTTTAATTGTACTTGTGCTTGTTCACTTCCTTCCACACCTTGGTTCATTTCCCAGCAGCATTTGAATCAGATTGCCAATGACAACACTTCCCTGAACTGTATTCCATCAGCTTGAACGGTTTACCCCAAATCTGCAAAGCAGCAGCCTTCATTCACCACAACTGATTTTCTTCCTCCATCTGTCCTGAGCTCAGATCTGTTGTCAATATGTACAAGTAACTGTCAAAATGAAGGAAAGACCAACGTTACGTGTCTAAATACGGCAGTGTGGCCCAATGTGAGCTGCCAGCACATCTTCAGTGCGTCTTGGCAGAGATTCTGCAACTGTCTAGAGCTCTGTATTGGAGCGATGCCATTAAGAGTTGACTATTCTCTGAGATGAAAAGGTGTTTTGGGGGATGGTGGTGGACACTGTCATCTCAGACGCCACCCAAATGTTTCCCATAAGTGTTCATTTTTTCATTTGGGTTGAGATCTGGTGACTGAGATGGCCGTGGCATATGATGCAATACTGCTGGTTTTCTATCAGGTCTCAACCAGATCCTGGTTAGACGGCTAGAAAGAATAGAAAACCAGCAGTACTATGGACCCAGACATCCAGATTTGATTGCTGGTTTAGATCACCTTCATACTCATCAAATCATTCAGTGACCATTCATACGTTGAGGATACGTCGGGATACGTTGTCCTTGGCCTTTAGCTGTTTAAGGGATTAAGTGGTGCCAATAAAGTAAACTCCACCAGATGTCAATATATTTTTATATCAGGTGTTCTTTGGGGCGGTTAACCTGCAGCACACTTCCTACATGCCCCAACATTAACTGGCCCTCTCAATTTCCCATACTTACAAATTGTTCCCCAACATGGTCGTTTTCCTGGCTCCCAAGTAATTCATGACAGCTGGATCGGAGTGCTCATCTCCTACGTTGGTCGGACCAGTCTCCTGAAAGAAGAGTGCAATTACTTGAGATGAAGTCACCACTGACCATATAGTATCTATAGCCTGTTGTTTGTGCAGCTCTCACTTTGTGCTGTTTATACTGTTTATACTTTTTATACTTTTTTTGTTTCTACTTATATTTATAAGAGTGTATTTTGTTTATATAGGAGAGAAGCCACACAAAATTTCATTGTACACAGTATAATGACAATAGAGAATTCTGATTCTGATTCTGATTCTGCACATCACTGAGCCTCATGGGTAAACATGCTTACGGATTGCGTCATCTTGTAATAACTGGACAACGTCCAAATAGATTATCCACTGCTCAGAGAATACAGAATCAAGTTGTACAGACGACAAAACGGACATGCGCATAAACAGCAGGCCTACAACTGGGCTACAGTACATGTGGTTTTAATTTAGGACACCATGGGAAAAAAACAACAACCATATACGCTGCTCGCTCCGGTTGTAGCCGAGGCTGTTTGTTGTTTCCAGCATGCAAAATATTACAGGACATTGCATAATGGTATAGTTTGATTGATGAGCAGTATACTCGACCAAATAAGTAAATCCCTGAATCTCAAACTGGAGGAAACGCGCCTTTCCTAAAAGCATTACACAGTCAGTTACAGATGCGGATACAAACCAGTCGGATCTGCGTACTGATGAGCATGTAAGGCATCCTGTCTCCCTCCGCTGGACCGCTGTTCCCGTGGGTATGAATGAGGACGTTTCTGGAGACGCGACAGTCCCCTCTCCAAGTTGCGCCTCTGTTGCGCCTCTGTTGACAGCTCTCTGCGGAATGCGGAAACACCCACCGCGATGGACCAATCACAGCCCTCTCCCCTCAGCATCTGTCAGCCGAGCTGGTTGCAACAGAAAGGTCTTGCTAAACTGATGTGATCAATGGGGTTGTTTAAATAGGGAAACACAGCCTAATGGGTTCACTCACATCATTTGTCATTCGGTTTAATGGACCAGTTGAACACTTATTACTTCTCCCGTCTGATAAACTAATGAGGGATTATCCATATCTGTCACTGTCACTGCAAATCCCCCTGTACAGCCCAGCATGTGACCGGGGAATTAGATTAGATTTTGCTCAGTGTTTGTAGCCACTGGCGTTGATAGTTTTCCTTTTCCTCTGGGAAAATTAATTATTTGCATTGTGATAAGAAATTATTTTTATTATTTTGTTTCTTGCATTAACAGTATTCTCACTATCCACATACTTACCGCTTTTAGTTTTTGTCCTAAAAGAAATAGCCATCTTCGATCCAGTTTATATAATATCACATTCACTAAGATACATGTGTGTATACATATACTCCATTTAACTTTCACTGTCTGGAACTCTAATTTCCTTTTCAGAGTTTTATTAATTTCCTCTTCAGTGCAGCAATAACAAATTCAGATTGGTCTTATGACTGGGAGGGAAATGAAAGACAACCAAAGCCAAACAACAATGGTGGGGACTCTGATAAAATCAGCAATATGAATGTAATGTCTTTTGATGCCAGAGGGGGTCTGACGGACATTCAGTTTGGCTTTGCGTGTCATGCTCAGAGGGACGGGCACTGTAATTTAAAGGCTGATCACAGCTTGATATTGTGATGGTGGGCAGACCAGACCAAACCAGAGCTCATTCAGACATACCCTACACCACAATCAATCTTGAACACATTACGCTCTCCAGCAAATTTGATGTGGTTTTGCATGAAAAAAAGGTCTGTAAGATTTACTATTTGTTGGGTTTATACTCTGTGCGACAGATTACATTTGTTACAGTTCTGGCATTCACCCACTGTGAGACTGCACAGTGGGTGGCTGATGCTGTTGGTTTAATGTTGATTGGGCCTACTATGACAGTGTCGTGTATTGTGTCCGGAAATAATCCAGAGCCCATAATCTGTTGCCCTTCTATTACCAGTGACACAGGTGCTTGTTGAGGTTTGCTGAGAAGATTGCCACCTACTGGCTTCAAAGATCACTGTCACCCACAGTTTATTTTGCCTGCTGTTGTTTGTCTGGAAAGGGGAACAGATTTATTTGACTTTGGCTTTCATCCGACATCTGCACATAGAGTAAAAAAAACTTCCTTTCCCTTGTAATACACCCACTTGGTGATTGACAAATGAACATTTTCACTTTCAAAAGTGTATGAAATGAATGAGGATGGCATCTAAATCATCGTCACCCTGGTATGAAAGGGGAAAAGGTGTTCCTTGTATATATTTTATCTGACCCTGTTGACCCGAGACCTGCCTCAGGAATGAAAACAGGAAAGCAGCGGGGTTGTCACCGAGGCCCCCCCCCAAAAAACAAACCAGGGACTCCCCCTCTTGCCGAGGAACGCTCTCTCCAAACATGTTCCTCCTACCCGGGACACTTCCTGTACTCCCACAGTGACTTCCTGCGCTGGCTCATCTGCTGCTGGTTACTGGAGTCCAGGGTCAACTTTTCTGTGACCTGAGGCGACAGCGGAGCACATCCCTGGCGGGGAGTGCAGGAAGCAGTTCGATGGTTTGATGAGGTCTCCTCCATCACCTTCTCACTGGCAGAGCAGATATGGGGTGTTGAAGGAACACGTCCACTCTGCTGTCATATGATCCACTTGCATAAAAATGATCAAAGCCAACAACAAACAAAACATCTGAAAGCAATTGCAATTGAAACTACAGTATTGTAGTATGATAATTGTGTATATATCATCCAAATAAGAGCCATTATTACTGCAACACCTCCTGGAACTGATCCTGGAACTGATCCTGGAATGCAACAGAAGTGATTCCACCCCTACCATCAAAAATACTACAGGAAACAGGTTTTTTTTAATGAACAAAAATGATGAACCAATATGCTGAATGAAAAGCAGTCAAATATTTTACTGCATACTGTACAGGACTGCCTATCAATCCCGTGTCATTTGGAATGGAAATAATCATTATTTTAAATAAAATTCAAATCCTGCTGTCTGCATCTGTGTGGTTCTGTTATACCTCATACATCCGACACACAAACCCATTGAAACGTACGTCTGAGGGATTTATCTGCTGTGAATATGAGGTGAAGACCTGGGAGAACCTGGGGTCGCTTTCGCAGAAATACAAAAATCCTGCCAAATGGAGGCCGGAGGCAACATGTATATAATGATTTACTATAAGTGTGTGTTGGAAAATTTTAATTTTGAGCAGACAGATCTAAACTGTGGGAGAGTAGAGACAAGAGGCAGGTCTCCAGCCATGAGCTGATAGATGGGGTGTTAGGTTTACTTACCGTATAGGTTTACATCCCCTTAATTGTGATAAATGATTGTGCTGCTGAACTATGTAAAGAGCATCTATTTCTTCCTGAAGTTTTGTCTCACAGAAGCTGGAAGAGCGAGCGAGTGAGAGAGAGATTGTACATGTGTGCAAGCTTTGTGTGTGTGGTTAGGCCTTTAGGTGTGTGTGTGTGTGTGTGTGTGTGTGTGTGTGTGTGTGTGTCAGTGCGTGCATCTGCCTGCGAGATGAAATGAGGCGTAGTTCCCCCCTGACACCCAGCAGCTTGCATAAAGTGTCCCGATGCTTTAGATATCACCTAGCAGCATCTTTCTTTCTTTCTCTCTGTTCTTCTCTCCTCTATACTCTCTTTTCTTCACCTCACTTCACCTCACCTCACTTCACCTCACCCCCTCCCCTCTCCACTCACCTCACTTAACCTCACCTCACCTCACCTCACCTCACCTCACCTCATGTCTCCTCCCATCCACCAGTCCTCATTCTCTGATAGCTGGTACTTCTGGATTGGAAATTACACAACAGATCATAGTTTTACATGGTTTTTATCATTGTAAAACATTGGAAGTGTTATTACAGTACCAGGTTAATATTTAGTTGAGAAACACCAGAATGTGGTTTCTGTGATTGCAGATACTGGGAGGATCGGTTTAGGGAGACTTTCTCTCAATGATTAAGAACAATCTCATCACATGCTGACACGCTCTTCTACACTGTGTCTTGTCTCTCATCGCCTTAGTTCAGAGCTTTATTTCGCTCACGGAGTTTATCCCCAGGGATCGCTGCAATGGGATGGAGTATGGGAAACAACACAATGCATAATACATATGGGCCACAGAAGGATCATTTAAGGCCAGCTTGGATGTATCAACTTTATTACCTAGCTCTGTGTTGTGTTGCAGCGTGTTTGACCTCCGCTCGACTAATTTTCACCAGTTAGACTGAGTTGCCTCTGGGTGTAACAATAGGATTGTTATGTGGTGAACTGGAAAATGCTTTAATCGTCCATTCTGTGTCGGGTAGAGACAGGGCAGAATGAAACACTGGGTGCTTTAGAGAGAGAAAACACATCTTTCTTAAATGGAAGTCATCGTGAACTGGACGTCCTTTCAGTTCATCCAAAAGGAGCAGTGTTAAAGTTTTTGAGCTATTGGATAGCTAGTGCAAGTCAATGGAGCGAAACCCAGGACTCTGAAAAATCAGATGCAGCACTTGCCATATATCTTCCCTACTGTTTCACAGCATGGTTAATTAAATAAAAGGACTTAAATACGATTTTAACGATTTGGTATTGAGCCCCATTTCTGCTGAACGTCTGCCTCTAATATCTTAAACACTGCTGGAAGTGGTTTTGGATGCACTGAAAGAACACTCAGTTCTTGGTAAATTAGATAGGCTTCCTAAAAATCTGAACTATCCAATTTTTTAAAGCTCTTAGCCCAACTTGACCACCAATTCCAGATCATTCATTATGTTTTATGTCCCCCTCCCAAAGAGAATGATTGGAGTTTCTTTAGCGGATCATAAAAGTGTTTATGGACGCATTTTACAGCCAAAAGTTTTTGATGGTCCTACCCAGAAGGTGGATAAAATTAAAAGAAAAGTAGGCCAAGCGATTACGACACAAGTAGACGTCACAATTTCATTTATTATACTGAAGCTTTGTTAAAACCATTTAGTGACCATGACCTAAGATTAGAATTTTGTGCATATTAAAGTAAACATACTCTTTAGAGTTTTGGTTTTAATAAAGTGGTTGGATGGGAAGTGGTACTGTAAGTATTTGGATCACTGTAGTTACGCTCTCATCAACATTCATTGAGCTTTGTGTTGTTAAAGAGGGAGGTACAACTTGGAGCATGATTCAGGACAGAAATGTGGTTCATTAATAGGCGTGTGTTATGTCACAATAAGCACGTCATCACAGCGCTGGATATTCCATTCACAACATGTCAGGACCTCAGAAAGCAAATGGGGACACACAGACAGATAAATAGCCAGATGGATAATTGGACAGAGGGAGAGAGGAATGACAGCATAGATGCAAAATAACGTTAGGGCTGAGTCACATCATTATTCTCATCAGGCCTTCAGGTTATTGTCATGTTTTTTTATTATATGTTGCAGCATGTGGTTGTTGTTTATGAACAAGTCTGGCAGAGGTAATCTGTTCAATGTATCATCACAGCAATACTGCATAGGGAAAAAACAAAAGAAAACCTAGAAGGGCACTCAGATTCAGATCTGCTCCAAACTTTAATGGGTTCTTCCTTCAGCTCCCTACCTGCTAATGGTAACGAACCAGTATTACTATGGACAGTGTTGACAGGAAGTGCTTTTATTTTGAAGTGCAAGGAAGTAAGCTGTGCAGTTTTGCCCATATAGGTGTCACATGCACATTTTAAAGAGCTTACCCAAACAGAAGACACAGAAGAAGAGAGAAGAGTAAATCATGGTTATATGTGTGTTGACTCAGTAGGGAAAATATTAAATGAGAAAAGTTGATCAACAGGAGAATAAATATTGGAAAACAATACAGAATATCTGAGAGTCTTACTGCATTATATTCCATTATATTTTTAATTGTCACCTGGTGCCTGAATTTTGTGTTTTCCTTTACATAAATAAAGACATTTCCACCATAAATTGATGCAGAAAATGCAGAAAATGGTGTATAATAATTCACCAGAATGCAAGAAATGAAGTGTTTGATGCTCAAAATTTCCTGGGGGAGGAATCCCAGACCCCCACATAAAATGTAAATTAGCATT
>CABFOP010103036.1:0-11667 GCA_900683385.1 Anoplogaster cornuta | reverse complement strand
GTGACCGACGTGACGGGTCGTAAACAGCGTTTTGAAAATGGATAAATGACGATAGAAACGATAGAAGAGAAATGGCACGATAGACAGTTTTTCTATCGTCCCCGCGATATATATCGCCTATCGCCCAGCTCTAGTGTTCAGCATGGCAGTGTTTACATCTGGTGGCTGAGGGTAGACGAAATGAAAGCTTGGAAAGCTCGCCGTCCACACTAGACCACCAAAAACACATACCTCCTTCCATGGTCATGTGCAGATGGATGGATGGAAGTATTGCTTATGTTAGGGTTTTTTAGTCAAGCTTTCAACCAATAAGTTATGTTTTATTTCTTAATTGTTCTTGCCAAATTACTGTGAATTTTGGGGATTGTCTCACTCTGTCTTCACTTGGTTTGGGTTTTTGGGCACAGACTGGACTCAAATGTTAAGGCCAGGGTCAAGCTCTAGTGCAGGGCTAGGAGTCTGATCGAGTCTGAATCAGGGGAAAACCTTACATAATTTGAGAATTTGCATCCGTCTGAGGGTTTACTTGGGAGAAATGACTATTTAGCAATCGAGGGCTTCCTAACACTGGGAGAAAGTCTGGCTTGTTGTTCCTCTGTTTGCTAGACAACATGATCAAACAGCCACTTGGCTCATTGGGGGTTAGCAATGCATACGTACTTGTGATGTGCACACTTTGGACGACAGGGTTAACAGTCTTGTTCTTTTGGACAGCGGAAGCGCAGGATCTTTTAGGATTAGTGCGGTTCTTTTATCTATAGATAACGAGGTGCATGGAGCACCATTCTTCCACCTTCTTCAGGGGGGAGGAGCCTCTGCACCCAACCACACCCTCCACGCACCCAAACTCACTGCACTGCCCTACTAGTGGTAGGAAATACTGGGGCTTTGTTTTGTGTTCTTGGAGTGCATGAATGCATCATCCACTATACAGGATGTTGACAACAGAGGCTGGAAACAGCTCTTTAATGTCGAGTGCTTTCCTTGCAGCCTGAATCCAATCAACTGCACATCGACTGAGGACACGTTATTCCATTGCATTTGTCTCCTGGGATGTTTTTTGGTTGTTTTTTTCCTTAGTTTTAGAGTTTTCTACTTATTATTATTATTATCCTGCTTATTTATTCTGTACCTGGTCTGCTTGCCAGTTTTGAAAGACCTTGATAGAACTCTGGACAGTAAACCTCTGAGTTGCATTTATCAGCCTTGGGGATGTTCTTGCAACTCTGTTTATCCATAATTGAAAACAGATGTAACATTTTGAAAATGGCAAGCAGGCACATCATTATGGATACATGGTAGAGCTAATATTCGGTCAATGTGTACGAGGCTAATGTAGAAGTGACTTTTAATACCAAAGTTCAGTAAGCTGGCATTCCTGGTTGTTCTTGTGAATCGCTGGAGAGGTGAGCAGTGATCCTGACAAAATAGTTCTTGTGATGCTGTCAGAGGATCCAGTGCATGGCCCTCTGGGAAAATGCCCACATTGTATGGGGAGGAACTGGTATGTATGTATGGTGTGCATTTATGTGTGTGGCCACTGTTTGTTACTGTCACATTTCACATACATGGAAAATGTGCTTTGCTTACAAAGGTAGTTAACCCAGAAAAGAGATGCACGCTGCAAAATGTAATTTCTACATCACAGCATGTTGGACATTGAAAACTAAGCCGTACCAGTACAGGGAATTTCCATTCAAACATGCCAGGGCTCTTCACAACCAGTGGGACGCAACCCAGCCTGTCGGTTATCCGATGGTTGCGTTGTACGGAGGACGTTGATAACAGCTGGCAAAACACATCCTCATTCGTTGAGCTGTGTATCGGTTGTTCCTAAGCTGCCAAACTCCCTGTCACTCCCCTGTTGTGGTCATTTTTAGATCAGATTATATGGGATCACTTTGCCAGAGAGCTGGACACATATGATGTGTTTGGGTGAAAGAGCGAGAGAGACATGGAGACTCTTGCTGTGCACACACTGCCATTCCCCGTCTGCAAGCAGGGAGGTGTGTGTGTGTGTGTGTTTTCCAACAGGAGATTGAATTTCTGTTCTCCTTCTCTGCTGTGTGTGTGTGTGTGTGTGCATGCTGAACACTCAAGCAGTGATACAGCAGAAACGGCAGCACCGCCTTGTATGGTCAGATGGAGCAACAGGCTCACACACACCTCGTGCAGAAACCCTCCCGTTCCCAGGAGTCAGTTTACCGTCCCGCTTTCTTGTAAAGATTAACTTTGTTGTTTTCGGATTCCTCGTACGCCAGTAAAAGTTGGTTCAGGATGTCCATGTTAACACACTAGTAATGAAAGTGAATTTTGTAGTTGCCAATTGAGCCTGTGTTTGTTGTGACTGTAGGCTGTTTACTACACACCTTCAGTACCTTCAGTATTGTGAGGTGGATGTTTAAATCCTTTCCTAAGAAACAGTGGGATTAGAAAGGCAAAATAAGAGTCAGTTGTCTGTGGTTAAGACTGCTGACTGCCTTTCATCCCGTTTGTTGAGATTGAAGCCTGAGCTCTGAGTTTAGGAAACCCCCTACCTTTCCTGAACACCAATAAACCTGCTCTCCATTCAGATTCTAAAAACCAACCGCACTCTTCCTTTAGCCACCTCCTCCTCATTCTTTCAACACACTTCTGTCCTTTCACTCACACACACACACTTGCATCAACACTCGCTGAATGCAGCCTGTGTTTCTTCCTGTGTTGTACAGTTGTGGCCAAGATTATTGGCACCCTTGCGTTCTATGTAGACGGTGTACAATATTTTATTTTATTTAACCTTTATTTAACCAGGTAAAATCAATTGAGAACCAATTCTCATTTACAATGATGACCTGGCCAAGAGGCGTCAGCAAGAGTGTATAAAATGACATAGTCAACACAAAACGACAGACAGTACAGGTACAGTATGACACAACAGTACATAAGAAACGGTGAAGGGCAGCATAGGTAAATAAAATAGATTTAAAAATCAATCAATATATAATTGGAAATTAAATTAAATTTGAATTAAGTTTAAAAAACTTATGCTTTCAAAATTGAAATGTGGCCATTGCCATGATTATTGGCTTTAGAACGATTCAAACCAATTTGCAGTGTAATTCAACACCTGTGACAGGTTGCAGGTGCCGTAGTATACATGAACCAATCGTCCATTTTCAAGTGACAAACCAGTCTGATCTGCTTTCCTGCAGCTGTCTGATGTTGTCAGAGAAATTATCATGGCCTTGGCCACTTTTCAATTTTGAATCCAGAATTTTTTCTATTCTATTTGTTCTAAATAAAACATCTGAAGTCTGAAATTTGTTTCAATTTCCAATTATTTCGGAGGGTATTGTACATTATCTGCATAAAATGCAAAGGGTGCCAATAACCTGGGCCAGAACTGTGGATGCTTTGTCCCTCGGTCCGATACCAGAGGGTAAGTTCATGAATAGACCGACAGCGGGGCTTCATATGCCATCGGTACATATGTCACCACAGCCTGCGAACGCTGTCTGACTACTGTAGCACAGTACGATAAAGACACTCACTCCATTAGATCTGGGCAGGGTCAGCGTTCGTGGGCCTGTTGTCTAACATGGCAGGCTAATGGTGCTCGACGGAATCAAGATGAGATGAATCAAGTGCGGCTATGAATTGAAAGCATGCAGGAAGTGGCGGCCGCTGGATTCCTCGTCTTCGTGTGTGCGAGAACTCTTTTCATGTCACGCACACACACCTCATGTGATGCATGTTTACACAGCCCTCGCATTCACAGCCCTCCCTCTGACCCTCTCACTCACATGCAGATAAACACACACACACACACACTGGCAGCTGTCAGTGTGCAGCCCTGCGGAGGTGGAGGAAGGAAGCCGAGCTGGAATGTGGATGGGTTGGATCTGCTCGCTGATGCTGCTGCTGCTGCTCCGGGCGTTCATTCCTTTCCATTCATCATCTTAGACTAGATGCAGCATGGACAGGAACCTTGCAGAAACTCTAACCCAACGTCGGCCATCTGAAGTGGCTAGGTTACCGTCCACGCAGCTTTAAACGCAGATTGGCAATGCTAACAGTTAGCCTCAGTCCAGTCAATAATTGTATAATATGTTTAGATTATTCTTGTGCAGTGTCTCTGCTAGTTGCATTCACAACCTTTCACAGCAGTCCACGGTTGGTCTACAGCGTTAAGCTAGCATCAGTACCAGCCCCTCACCCACCCCGCCCAGCCCGCACAATGCATTCCAAGCCCCTGCTATGCTCCCAGCACAGCTAAATCCCTCTGTGCTGCTTGCATTAGACACGGTATTAAAAGTGACCCATTTTTCCGCGCACCACTTTCTAATGTCTGGACGTGGAGGGAGAGGGACGGCGACGTGACGTATTTCTTCACCAGGTGAAATGGAATGTAAATAGCAGCGAGGTCAGTGGGTTCCTCCTCCGTCTAGACGCGGCGGCTGCATCTATAAACGCACACTTCTCTCTCGCTGAGCCGCGACTCCGCTGCAGTGCAACCGGCCTCTTCGTTTAGCATACTTGTAATTGTCGCCAGGGGTGTTGTGCTAGTTGTAATGTTAGCCGCGTGGCGCTGACTAGAAAGAGGATTTGTTATTCAAATGTGGACGGAGGGAATGGCAGACAATGAAGGTTTTCTAATACTTTTATCAAAATGCATGAGGCCATTCGTCTCGGCCAGGCGGACCTTAACACCGCTGTTTAGGGCACAAATGCCATGGGGGCGTATCGCTTAGTGTTTTTAGCAAGTGTGGCACATTTTATCTACATTAATATAATAGGCATCTGTGCGTCTTTGCATTCCAGCACTTGTCCTCTTCCAGTGCCCTCTCACTGTAGTTTTATAAAACATTACTTGGGATTGTGATGGTGATCCATCCACTTCCCTCGGCACCGTGTCACATACTGGCAGCTGTTTGGCAGTGATGTCTTTGCTCGCTTCATTGCTGCTCTCCACTCAGTCCGCGGCATCGGTAGCCAGACTGGCAGAGCAGTGCCATCCACTTCACGCTGCCAGACAAACTCGTTTCCCCGTCTCGCTGCTCTTCCCGTTCAGAGCAGGGAACTGTTGAATAGATCGGTGCGGTGTGGTGCCACCTCGCCTAACCTTTTTAAGTGTCACATGGTCTAAATAGTTTTTGCACACGTCTATCCACACAGCCAAAAATACAATCTGGAGGTAGTGGTGTGGCGCCACCTTGCCAATGAGTTCCTTCTTAGGTACTTTTTCTACCGGGCTGTCAGGTGATGCCCCTGAAAGATCACAAGCTAATTCTTATTCTGATGGTGTCAAAAGAAGGAACATTTTGATTGGATGGTTTCCAATTTTCTAATGGCTTCAAGCCCCTCCCATCCATATCAATTGATTGATGCAAATGGATTTGATCTGTGTAACATTGTCCCAAGGGCTGTGAGCATTAGCTAATTACTCTCTCCTCTCCGACCTCTCGTCTCTTCGTGTTCTCTCCAATGGTCCTCAAATCCTGACCTCTGGGTCCAGACTACTGCTGGTTTTCATTCTAGCTGTCTAATCAGGGACCTGGTAGGATAGAAAACCAGCAGTACTCTGGACTTTGAGGACCACTGGGCTTGAGATTTGTAACCACAGAGATCAGAGGAGAAGGCAAAAGAGACGAGTGGGGAAAAAAACCTATTGAACACAGACAGGTGCTGGAGGTGGCTTGTTTCTTTACCCTGGTTGAACCAAAGGGCAGGACTGAATTAATGTGCGTGAGATTATGGGGTTTCAGCGACTGTGTGTGGGTGTTTGCAGTTCTTGTATGTTCGGGAGGTGTTAAACTGTGTTTTCAATTATCCGCACCAAACTGGACAAATGGGTTACTCCAGAATTGGCAACAAGTGGTCCATTTATTCATTTGCCTTTTTTAAATTGATGCAGCCTTAGATGTGGCTCTGGCTCAGCCCAGTACAGAGATTTACTCCTTTAACCAGTGTGAGTGAGTTTATTCCTGCTATCAAAACCGGCCCATATTAATGACTGACGTTCTCCTCGTGAAGGAACTACAGATGCACGAGTTTGGCCTGATGGTCTCGTCTGAGTCTTGATACACACAGTCCATGTCTGGGACGTTTTCAGTAATCTTCTGCGCCAGATCGTCTACAGCCATTCCCTTTCTTTCTTGTCTTTCTAGGAAGATTAATCTTTCTTCCTCCGATCTTATTTTATGCCTTATGTTTCTCCCGCTCCGTGTACTGTTGATCTCGCCTCCTCTCCTTTCTCCCTACTTTTCTCTTATCAGCACGCCCATCTTTTGTTTCCATTGCTTTCTCTCCCAGTCTTTGCTCTTTTCCTAACCGCCTCTCACTTTTCTTTTTTTCTTCTTCTCTTTATCCCCTTTTCCTTCCACTGCAAAGTTTGCTGCGCCACACAAAGCCTCTGCTGGCCAGACCATGTGCGAAGCAGTTTACTGGAAGCAGATCTTATAGGAGATGGAGGAGGGGGGAGGCTGTAATCAAGGGGAGGAACAAGTGTCTATGGAGGGAGGGGGAGGCAGGGCTGCTACTGAGGGGTAAATGAATAGAGGGGGTGGAAAGAAGAAAAGGGGGAGAAAAAGAACATGAATCTCCTTTAGTTTATTGAACGTCACCATGCTGACCATCTTCATCTGGATATCAGCGGAGCAACACGGCGGCTAATAACCGGTTTCCCACCACCACGTCCTCTCTCTCCCCCCCTGTGGGCGGTGTGTCATGGCAGCCTCTTGCCTCTCGGCGCTCCAAACCACAGCTTCTCTCCCCCCTTTTCCCCTCCTCTACATGCTGCAAGCCATTTGGAGCACAGTCACGATACACAATTCACCGTGTCATCACTTTTCTGTGTTTCCTCGACCATAAAGTGGTGCGTTTGAAAACCCAGTGGACCTCTGTTGTGGCGTCTTAACCCGTTCGGAGGTTCGTGAGTTTGTTGCGGAGCCTCAAGTCTGTTATCGCAGCTTCTAGATGGTGGACTGGGAGAAGGTTTTGGTAGGAGGTTGTTGGCGTCTCCCACTGCTCTCTTCCTGTTTTTCGGATTCCCCCAGATTCCCCGAGGCCCCTCGCCATAAATGGTGTTTCCTTTGGCTGACAGTGACATTTTGTCATGATGACCTCTCTAATTGTAGTGTAACATGATTTTAATGACAGTTACGGTAGTTCATATATTGTTAAGATATGTGACGTTTGGCCCAGACGAAGTTTGGACCATAATCCCTGTTTTGTTTTTTCTTCTACAGGACATTGATGTGTGAGCGTTCAGGCTGATCAGAGTGTGAGCCCGAGGATCTGGTTATCAACCACGCCAACGCCGGCATCCACACCTTCGGAGGGATGAAACCGGATGGGGTTACCAACGAAACCATGGAGCCCACTGAAGCTGCAGCAGGAGCAGAGCCCTCCTTATCCCAGGGAGCGGCCACGCAGGAGGAAGTAACAGAACAAGCCCAGTCCTCGTCACAACCTGAGGAAACGGCAAGCACCGTGGCGCCCCCTGCTGCTCAGGAGGCCAATGGCCAGCCAGCAGCAGCAGACTCCAAAGCCAAGCCAAAGGCATTTGGGTCTAAAACAAAGCCTGCAGCCAAGACCACAGTGTCGTCTGGGTACAACTCACGGCCAGGCGCCGCCCCCAACCGCACAGTGAACGGGGTCAAACCCTCAAACAACGTCCCGGCAAAGACGGCTGCACTCAAGAAAATGACGACAACCACGACAGGAGCATCGGCGTCGGGGGCGATACCTAAAAGGCCAATGGGTGTGGCTTCTTCCACGGCCAGGACACAAACTAGTGTACCTGAGAAGAAGCCCGTTGGACCTCCCAGGACCACCTCTGCTGCTGCCACAGTAACCAATGATACCAAACCTACCATAAAGAAGAGACCAGCAGCTGGGCCAGTTAATGGAGCTAGACCCAAAACCACCGGTAGGTCTGAATGGGATCGTTCAACACCTGCATGGATAGTCGTGTTTTGGGGGGGTTAAATCTTTGAGGCTCCTCAAGGTAAAATAAAGTGCATGTAATTAAAGTATGGAATAAACCTGGTATGATTATTCTCATGTTATTCTGGGTGTCTGTTACTTTTAGAAAGTACTTACTTGTATATTATAAGGAAGTAATGTATATCTTTTGATGGTATACATGGTTTCTTTAAATGTTCATGCCAAACTGAGACCCACACCTCTTTTTTCCTTTCCTCTTCCTCTCCCACTGCCATTCATTCCCATTCTCTTGCTCTCTCTCCATTCGTCTAGCTCCTGCCAGCAGACCGGCTGCATCCGCGGCCTCAAAACCCAGCACTTCCACCACAACCAAAGCCAATACGACGGCCGCTTCCAGGACAGCTAGGTATGCTAGCCTATCACAACAGCAGGCCATGCAAGAGGGCTTTACAGGCACTGATGACCGGAGCTATCAACACACACTTGAATTAGGGCTGCACAATTAGTTGTATATTAATCACGATTACAATTATGGTCACGGTGATGCGCTAATCGTGAAAAGTCGCGATTACTGCATTCCACCTAATGCTCCTGCTGTGTCGAAGTAGTTTTCGTGTTGTGAGCGATCGCTGACGTATCCGTTGAGCTTGTGAGTGCACTGGCGAATCAGAAGTATTCACATCATGTGACCAAATCCCGAGCTGTGCCGCTGAACCTGCTCTGAGCGGTCTGATCCCTAGTAGCATCTTTTAAAGACGTGGGTTCCTCTGTTTGTTGTAACCTCAAGATGTAGTTATTGACAATGGAGCCCTTTACTCCTCTCTCTGTCATGCACAACATGTCATTCCTGACTGAGATCGGCGGCTAACTCGCTCAACAGGCATCCTCCTTACAAATTGGATGAGGGGATGACTTTGTTTATCTTGGTGCCCTGAAAGGGAGCGGCGGAGAACAGCGGCCATTGTGGCATTTTGGCCGTTATTGGGTTAGGTTTCGCTTTGAGAGTGAGTCACGCTAGCAGAAATAACCTGAGACAGAGGGCCTTAACAGACTCCGTGATACTGAAGAACCGAGGCTTTGTCCCATGAAGACCCCCTGGCCTAGCCTCAGACCCCCCAGGGCAGGGAGCTATTCACTTTTAACCGTCAACAGAGTCCTTCTCTCGTCCAAAAAGGCTGTTTTTTTGCACTTCCCTCTCAAATGATCATTTTCTGGTGATCTAGAATTTCAGGTTGACCCGGTAATTTGCTGCTGTTCCCCACTAGAAACCTTTTTAGGGAGTAACGGCTTGTTGGTTGATAGGGATGCATTTCAGCAGTCTAAAAGTGACGTTATTCCTCGTATAATATTAATAATAATGTCAAGGAAAGGGGGGGAAACATGACATTTCAGACTCCTCCTTCCAAGATGATGTAGTAGTCCATATCAGTCGTGTCCATGAGGTTTAGACTGAGTCGGAGCCATAACAAGGTCCTACATCTGTCTACAGGATGTGCTGTTCTGCCTGATTAGATCCTGTCTCCACCTCTCTTCCTCCTTAATGCTCTCTTATTAAATAAAGGAAACGGCTGTCTTGACGCAGCGCAGGATCATTGCGGTTTTCTTTATTGGCCGTGCACACAAATGCCCACAATACCATTTATGGGATCACACCAATTTCTACACCTCAGCCCTCTTATTTATTTTTATTTTTCAGACACACACACTGCAATTTGCATACCCTAACCTGTTATTCCCCCACACACACACACTTCGTCAAGCAAAGATAATATGGAGTATATCAGTAGCCCCTTTTACACTGCCTTTGAAAGACGGGACATTCTCTCCTTTATCGCGCCTCGCTGTTCTGTCTAAAAGGTACCATCCCGGTATGGTGGGGTCAGATAGTCCCACCAATATGCCGCCACCGGAGGGAGTCACAGAGCCGAGACGACGTCTGTATAAAAGGGACATCCCACCATCGCGGGATGGTGCATTAGATCGTTCTCTGAACTTGGAAAAAAAAAACTCAAGTGCAATAGAACAGTCATTCAAGTTGGAAACTCATCAGATCCAACTGGTCTGAGCAATACGTTACAGCAATATAGAGACGCACACCTGAACAGGAAACACAATTCAATACATACAAGTTTTTTAGATTTGATCAAAAGGAGTCACAAGAACTGATAAAAGTAAATCATTATATATTAAGAAATTACTAATGCTGTCAATGCTGTTTCAGAAACACACCGTTGAAAAATAAAAAATAAATGGTTGGACATTAAACTAGATAAGGAAGTAGACTGCAGCACTCTTAAGCCGCTGTCCGACATGGATCAGAGACTCAATCTGTCGGGAAATACGACATTTCAGCCTAACAGATCTTTATTTTCTACAACGCCACTGAAACATCTTGACATTTTACAAAAGGTGATTTTCAGTGGCTGCTTTTCACCACCAAGTGTGTCTCCCGTTCACGAGTCAGTGTAACGTTACACGGTCTTACAAACAGTGTACGGAGTTTTAACACCGTCACTCTCGACTCTTAGGAACAGAACAGAACGACTAGCATGTTCAAAATAAAGAAAAACTTCTTTATTAATGTTACAACTGCATATTTACACATACAAACTGACTTATTATTATATGATTCGCGTCCTCTCCGCTCCCGTTGACTGAAAAGACATCAGCCTCTATTTCTGAGTATCCTCAAATGCACCATTAGACGCTACGTCACGCCTCTGGTTCTGGAAAGCCAACATGCTGTGAAAGTCACACGGAGGTGTCATTATTACCAGCTGTTGTAAAAATGTAATCGCGCCATGATGTTGTCCCGTTGTTGCGCCAATTTTGCGCGATCTGTCTAAAAAAGGCTAATGTCAGGAGTGTTTTGACAGTGTTGGGTCTGTCTAGCGTGCATTATTTAATATTGGGGGGGAACGTCTGCAGCGTGTACATGGACAAGCTCATCCTCACTCTGAATTATGCACATGAGGCATTTCAAGGGTAGGAGTCCTGTTACAGTAGCACATCCTTAAGTGATTGAATGTGTTCCCTGGGACATGATGTCAGGCACTTGCTTCTGAGGGAGGGAGGGACAGACAGACGGACGGGCAGAATAGCAGCCGATGCCTTCCTGCGTGACCACTCTGTGCATTCGATTTCATGCCACATATGTGTAAAGGCCAAGTCACTGGAGTGTGTAAGAGTCCTCCTCTGGTTAATGCCAGAAACAGCGGTGTACATTGCTGTGTGTTGGTTCACGCTGTGGCTACTTGGCCGCGACACCGACAGACCGATAGACGTTACATCAGGGAGGATTCACACTACTACCCCAGTGTGGTCATTTGGCCGCCATGCTGTCTAATTTGGCACCAGTTGTAAGTCACCATTGGACCAAGCTGTCATGAGTGTTTCTCACCTCAAGTATCTATTTGTTAATTATTTTGGCCTTTTAGTTAGAAGACGTATCCACTTACTCACCAGGGCCACAGACCATTTAAAGTTGCATGCGTACCTCTAGGCCAGCCTATAATAATAATACCTCTGTTTCTATGGCAGCAGGAAGGAGTGGCCTCTCATGAAGGATTAATGTTAATTGCCTGAAGGGGAGTAATGAAAGCATATTGGGTTTGAAGAGAATTGATTTCTACCAGAGCCCTGTTCTTAAAGGGCAAGTGAGATTTGGGAGATTGCATGGGACTGAAGAGTTCCTCGAAACGTGGCGTAGTTATTGGTGCTCGGGGGTGGGAAAGGGGG
>CABFOP010103031.1:0-15032 GCA_900683385.1 Anoplogaster cornuta | reverse complement strand
GGTCCATTTCCCAGGCACAAAGAAACGTAGCTAAAACACAACGTAATGAACATAGTTAACGTGATTACATAGTTACATGCAGCTAGTGGTGTAACGGATAACAAAACTCACCGTTCGGATCGTATCAGCAAAAGATAAACACACCAGGGTGATGTCACTTCAAATGCGTGGCCATGCTTGATGTATTGCCATTCTCATATGGCTTTCTCATGGCACAATGCCTACATACCGTAACGGTTTTGCCCACCACCTTTCTTCCATCATCATTATATTTTACTTTTGCTTTTTGCCCCGTTCCCGTTCACACACAACTGCTTTTTTAAAAATAATCAAATCAACCTTCAGCACTTCAGAGTAAAACACAGCATGCATCTGTCTTGTCTGTATCTTTTCACTGCAACTCTGCATTGAGATTTAGGGAATTATTACTTTAAAAAAAGTAACAGCGGCAGTAAAACTGTATTTCACACTATAATGGTTAAACTTTGCAATTCATCTGCGGTTCACGTGCACCGATGCGTTGGGGGGATCCGTACAGATCATGGATCAACTACGGTCCGTTACACCGCTACATGCAGCTATTTTGTTTATGAGTCGGGTTACATGTTATTGATGAGTGATCATTTAGGCTACTGGAGGTTACCATGGATTAAGATGTTGGTGGAAAGTTGGCATTGTGAAGATTACTTGATTCAATGCAAGGCTATTAGGCTACCTTGTCTGTGTCTTGGGAGATCCTAAATGTCTCTCCACTAACCTCTGACTCTTCGGTGGTCCTTTTCCATTAGCAGTGCTGCTTCCACAGCAGCTGTTCAGGGTTACCCACACAAAGCTGCTTCCATTGATCGTGCGTCGATGTCAGCCTGCCTGTCTCTCTAATCTCGTTGCCACATATACCTCACTGAACTTATTTTATTGCCTGCCTATAGCCCAGTGTCTGGTTTCACATCTAGGCCTCCATATTTTCATATATACTGAATATGCTGGTGTATGAGCTCTTTCTTACTCAAGGAACACGTATGAGCTCTTTCTCTCTCAAGGAACAACACCTAAGTGTAAATTCATCATCAACAACCCTTAAACTATTATATAGTCAACTATTTGACTGAGTATGAAAATGTTAAAGAAATTGTTTATTTATGAACTCTGCCCTGTGACATTTGCAGGAGATATGTCATGTTCTTAGCTATGTATTTGCTCTTGTTATTTAATTGTTTTGTAAGTTGTTTACCTGTGTGTGTGTGTACTTCGTAATTCAAAGGCTTGCAGTAAAGCTTTTTATTTTTAAGCTTTTTCCACATTCAGTGGCATTTCAACCCTGTAACATTGGCAATTAAACAAAAACTGAATGTCTCTGTTCATAACAGTACACCAGTGCCTGTCTTTGGGGCTACCGCAAAGTGCAGCATGTTGTTTCTACTCTGGGAATTATCAGCTATTTATATCAATAGGCCAGTTTATTAATGAGCCTATTACCTTAGAGAAAAAACAATCATCATTTCACCATATAGGTTTTATTGCAGTATATTCTTGTGACACTTCCATAATGTAACTGGGCTTGTTTTTTAATTAAGCCTACTATTTATTTTTGACTGAACTGCTGACAAATCTATTAAATCATTTTACAGAAATCAGCTATTTATGCATAAATCAGTTGCACTATGATTTATAAGAAGCGTTTTTTTGGGGGGGGTTTGTTTTCTTTCTTTTTTTGGTGGAAAATTTGTTATTGATGTTGCTGCGTACTTAATTATTGATTGTGCTTCAGAACTGTGATTTTACTAGTTTGATTGTTGTCTTGATTTGTAATGAGGCACTTTGATGCAGTGTGAAACGTGTATTGCTACAATTGCATGAACGATTTTAAATGTTAGCCTATATAATTTATTTTTTTCCTGAGGTTACTCCCCTTACTAAACATTGTGTTTGATTAGTGTTTATGTTAAGATGGAATTATTGAAATGATTTCCGACCTCAAAATATTTAACGCTCTTAAAAAGTCCTCAACCCAGTTGAACCCTGTCGAGTTCTGGAGTAGATATTTAAATCCAAGAAAATAATGACATAGAATTGAATACTTGAGCAAATGGATGTTATTAAGATCAATGACTCTTTTATAGTAAAGATGTATTGCTTGCAGAACTAAGTTGATAAAATTAGAGAAATAAAATTGTTTTGTTTTTCATTGATCTGTTAGTTTCACAGTGGGAGTGCTGTTGATTACCTTCAGTTTGAGCGTTGCTACAATCGTTCTCTTCTGCTTTGGGCAGAATGTTATCTTTTGCCTTCAGCAACTCGTCAATAAAGCAGTTCTGTAATATCCAGTTGCCCTATGATTATTTTACCAACATAATATTTTGGTTTACGGTTTTAGACATTGATAGCAGTTTATTAAAGACTTTTTTCTCGTTATTGCCTACATGAAGTATGTTCATGCTGTGGAGTAAGAGCAGGAATACAGCAACATAAACATGACATGTAAATCATATGCAAGACCTGAGTATGATGGAATAAACAATCTGAAGGTTATAGCAGTTTTTGAATATATAACTCATTGTTTCTCTGCATGAGTACCTTTTTGTCATATGCCATCTGAAACTCGGCTTGGCTATGAATAAACCTTAACACCCATCTTTGTATTTCTGTCTCTAGCTTCCTGTTGCCAACCTGTACAGAAGAATTGGGGGATCCAGGGAGATGGGAAACTCAATGTGGACAGAATTCTGCATTGAAAGCTGTCCTGTGCTCACTGTGCCCAGCACACCGTTCCCTACTCTACCAAATCCTAAAGGTGGCACACCAGGAAAGATTGTTGTCTTTACCCCATCACAGACCTGTTGGTCAGACTGACTCTCAGTGCTGCCACCGTGGGGTAACATCACAGGATAATGTTACCCCTCGTCCATTCCCATTCAGTGAATGTAAAGCCCATAGCAGTAGCCCTCACTACCCTATTACTGACTGCGATCATCAAGGTCATAGTAGCACCCTGTACCATCCAGCAGACTCTAAGTCCAATTGTAGCGTCCATCACTACCCTTTCAGTGACTGTAAAGGCAAAGCTCCTCAGAGTTCGAGCTGTTGCTGTGTGCAGAGCTGCAGGGTGGCAGCCTACCCTGTTTTTTGCCTAAAGAGCCTCCACTGCATTTCCTGCCAAAGCCTGGCTGTAGGTCATATCGACAATGTGGTGTGTTCATTTGCATCCTCTCCGTTATCCCAATCCCCCTCGCTGTGCACTTCCTCCTCCAATCTATTCCCTGCCTCATCGATCTGCTGTAGCCATCACGACCCCCACCCATGTCCCTGTTATTCAAACCATGCCTGTCTGGCTCAGGTCAAGAACACAATAGAGGGAGGTGGTGGAGATGGCGATCCTCCTTGTCCTGTGCTGAAGAGAGAGCAGAGCCCCTCTCCTCCCCCACTTTCCCCCATCCCCTCAGACATTAATAGGAAAACTGAGGAAAAGCCACCATCCCTCCTTTGCCATAGACATGATGACAGAGCTGACCTGTCTCTCCCACTAATGGTGAAAGATGATCTTAAGGATGTAAGCCAGCAGGAAGTTGGTTTGGATACAGCCACAGAAGATGAGCTGGAGTGTAGGACTCCCAGAAGAAGTCAAGCAGAGCAGAACCCAAACAGGAGTTTACTGCAAGATGTCGTTGATCGCTTCAGTGAGAAACTGGAGACAATCAGACCTTTGGAGAAGGACCCACCTCAGACTTCCTCAGCCATTCACACCATTGAAAAGGTGCAGCCTCTTTCTCCCTCTGCCAATCAGAGCCTGCAGTTTCACGATGATGCCCATCTGAGTGAAATCATCACCACAGTGCTTCACACTGGCAGTGACAGTGACTACAACCTCAGTGAGCTGTTCCATCGCCATGACAACAATGAGGCCAAGTCACCTAATACCCGCTCCCGCCGGCGACAGGAAGTGCTCGCTGCTATGGCACCTATAACACCTGCTGATCATGCCTCAACCCGAAGACACTCCTTACAAATTAAACGTGAGCTTGCCATGTTTGACTCATCATATTGTAGGAAAAAGCTGTCACTATCAAAGAGGGTTAGATTGAAAGATAGCAATAATGTTACTTTGCCTACTTCAAGCTCATCAGACACAACCCCAGTTAAAGAGGAGTCTGAAAGACAAATGGGGATCCAAGAAATTAAAGGACTTGGTCCGAAACAGGAGATGGCCAAAATCAGAAAGGAAATAAGAATGGAAAGTGTAATGGTGGGAGAAGGCAGTATCACTAAAGACAAAGAAATAGAGAGTATGACAGAAAAAGAAGAGGGTAAAATCAATGAAGTATCTAGGATGGAGAAAGGAGTAGAAGATGCAGAAATTGAAAGGGTTAGGGAGAGACAGGGGAACATGCTCACTGCAGAAAAGGAGAGGGTTGAAATAAAAGAAGAGATACGTGCAGTGATAGTTACAGAGGAAATTGAGACAATTAAAGTAGAGGAGAAAGAAAGGAAGGTAGCCACCGAGGAAAATGAGCAAATCACCCCAGATACCCAAATACCCACGACTGAGCAAACAAAGTATTACAACCTAGGCTTAAAAGGAGAGAGTCTACAATCAGAGACCGTGGCAGTGACTACAGCCTCAATGACGCAATGCAGTAGGGCCTGTGAAATAGATGGTGAGGGTAGCAATTTTGGAAATGATACGAACCAAGAGGAAGCACCATCAAGTCAAAGTTCTGATAGTGATAGCACACCAGACAGAGGTAAGGCTTACCACAGGCCGATTAGAGGGAGAAAGATGACCAGTCTTGCGTCTCTCTCAAGCCACTCCAGGGACGCAACAAGATCTAGGAGAAATATAGTCCCTCCACAACGGTTCTCCTCTTATGTCACAGAGCCCAGGAAGATGTACTTTGTTGCATGTTTCTCTGAGAGCATCTTCAACCAGAAAACCCAAACAAAGGACAAGGTATTGAAATCTAGCACCTTGCATGGCTCCTCCAAAATCCCAGATGTTAAGGACAACCAGCTTGAATCAAAAAAAGATGCCCTTCTGTCCTCACCTGAGCCCACAGGGGAGATTTTATTTGAATCAACATCTAAAGAACAATTTGGAACTTACACTGATGATCAAAGCCAGGTCTTTCCACTCACTGTGGCTGCCACAGAGAAGAGTCCTACAGAAGTAACACAGAAGAGGACAGATGTGAGAGACTGTGCAGCCAAGCCTTACAGAAGGCTACGATCATCTCCACTACAGGACATAAAAACAGCTTCTAGAACACCCCGAAACTGCTCAAGGTTGGGTGTCACCAGCTCTGATAGTTCTGCCACTTGTGTTCAGAGCCCTCCCAACACCCAGATCCAATACATTAGCCCAATCAAACTCATGTATGTGTCTCCAGTGATAGATGAGGAAGGAGTTAAATATAGTCTCAAGTCTGCAGCCTCAGGTTCTAGTGGACAAGCAGAGGAACCATTTGACCCATGTGAGGAGTCTTCATGGGCAGGGACAGTGGAAAAGAAAAAGAGCCAGGGCGCTGAGTCTGTGACCTCACAAATTAAATCTATTTCTTCACCACTAAAGTCTGCTACCTCGCCTGCCAAATCTGCTGCCACACCACCCAAATCTGCTTCTTCACCACCCAAGTCAGCTTCCTCATCACCTAGGGTAGGTGCCAGAAGATCAGGCGAAGGTACTCCACCTAAGCGTGCAGTTGGAACTGAAAACCACAGATCGCCAGGTGACGTAATACCTTTCCATGAAACCACTCCTCCAAAAAGGCGTCCGGGCCGGCCCAAGAAGCTGGGACCACAGCTAGAGAAGAAGGTGAAGAGGCCAATTGGTCGACCACGTAAGCAAAAGGCTCTTGATCCAATAATGGGGGTAAATACAGAAAATGCTAATACTGTTTTAGTATCTGACATAGAGGAGAACACAAACAAGAACCTCAAAATAACAGTAGTGTATGGCCGATCAAGGAGAAATAAACGGCTCGTGTCTGAGGGCTTAGACCAGCTGCAAACAGAACTTCATGATGCTTGGCAAGCAGTGGGCCGAAACCATGACTTAAGCAGTTTAACACAAAGCTCTCAGACGAGTTCTGGTAGTGTCACAGCTGCTTCAACAGATTGGCCAGATGAGTTGAACTTGGTCAGACCTGTGAAAGACAGAGAGTCTGCCCCTCATTCCAGCAGCAATATTAAATGCCAGAAGATTGAGGGTGCTGTACCCATAAGGAAACCAGGAAGACCTGCAAAAGTTAAAATTTCTGGAATATCAGTCACAGTAACCACAGTATCTCCTCGACAACGCAAGATTCAGATCAATAGGGATACTAGGCAGTCTCCAGAAACATTAAGTCATAAGAAAGCACTCCTTCCAGTGTTCACATCTGCCAAAGAGCCCCGGACAATCAATCTTCAAACAAGCAGTGATCGCAGTCAAACAGAGGGAAAGATAGAGGCAAAGGATGAAAATAGAGACAGACAGACAGATCGACCTCTAGCAGTGCGTCACTCAGTGAGGGTGAGGAAACCCTCAGTCTACCTGCTGCATTCTGTGGCCACTTCCAGGTCCTACAGCCATAGCACAGTTCTGTTGAGGCGCTCAAAACAGCTTCTGCTAAACAAGGCCAGCAATGAAAGGAAACGGGAGGAGGCTCGGGGTGGTGGAGAAATCTCAGTGGAGAAAAGGCAGCTCTTTGGACAGGAGAGGAAGCGCATCTGTCAGGATCTGGGCCAAGTGGCAGGGGTGTCAGTAGACTCCATCTTTCCCCCAAGAGAGACAGTAAGGTGGTGGACTCCATCAGCTGAGGAAAATACCTTAAACCAGGAGCTTGCCAGGCGAATACGACTTGTCTCTGACACTTGGGTGTCAGACACTGTCGAGAACCAGGAGGAAACCGCCTTTAAACCTAGATTGGGAATTAAAGGCATCACTTCATTTACCAAGAAGCCAAGACGTTCCTCTGTTGTTCGAATGCTGTTTGATTGCCCCCCTGACAAACCAAGTTCCTGTAGCATGCAGCAACTTTGCTCCTGGTTCATGCAGACCACAGAGACCCAGTCTCTGGCCATTGTCAAGAAGGCAAGCTCCCGAAATCCTTATGAACTCATGCACTACCCTCATTCTGTCAACAAAAGTGTCTGTCCCAGTCCCCAGGCAGAGCGACTCCGCAAACACATCAAAAAGTTTGCCAAAACTGTGCCAAAGAGTCCATGCGAGCATCAGCAGGCCCAGGAAAGGCTAAGGAACAGAAACAAGGCATCATTCTCAACCGATAACATCAGACGACAACTTTTCACTCCAAGGTTTGCGCCAGGCAGGCTCAATCAAGGAGCCCCATGGTGGAGAGGCAGAGCACTTGGCAAGTACCCAACCACTCTGCTAAGGGCAAGGGAAAGGTTCCTAACACGGAAAGAAAGGGATAAGTGGCCAAAGAGGCATAGGAACAATCAGAAGGAATTTAAATGGAGATTAGCTGCAGGTTTAAATGGTGATGTAGTAACTGCACTGCAACCAAGACATACACCATTCACTAGATCGGCAACACATCAGTTATTTGACTGTTTAGAGAGCAGTTGTACCACCAGCTCTGCTGACCAAACTCAGGAGCCCATGGATGTACCCAAAGAGCACAGACTCAGCTCTAAAGCCTGGAGTCCTGAAACACTGAAGGAATGTCGGGTGTTTCTGAAGAAGATCAACTCCCCAGACAATGAGTCAACTGCAGAGGAAGAGTGGGATTCCTGTACAGTGACACTGGATGATGGGTCACCTTCTGCCTACTGCTTTGCAGGGAGGGAAAGAGAGCTTACAGGGGTTGTTAAAGCTGTGAAAACGGAGAGGAAGAGGAAAAGGGCGGCTGCCTCTAGAGAGTTGGCAAATTTGGCATCAAAATCAAGCCATGACCAAGATGAGGTGCAGCTGGGGAGGCAGAAACGCAAATATAAAAGTCCTGGGGTTGTGTCCACTGAGCCACCACAACCACCACCACCACCTGCGAAAATGTTGAGACAATCGCGAGTGAAGGGTCTGACCGGGCCAAGATGGTGTGACTTTGTATTTGGTAACTACGTTGCTCCTTTTTTAAACATCTTTAAAATCGGATCCTCTTATCAAGCTTAATTTTCAAATCACTACCAAGTCAACTTTTGTTCTTTCTTTTCTATCCAACAGAAAACTAAATGAAGCATGAAGCCTCCTCCATCGTGGGAATGAGACTGTGGTTATACGTGGTGCCTTTGGACATTCAGCTGACCACATAGACTGACCATTACACTTTGGTCCAGTCTTACACTCAGCAATTATGTAGCAGTCTAAGTCTAACTTAACAAAAGCTTGAGGTTGCACTATTTTTAACGAGCTCAATTTACCCCTGCTCTTTTTTTTTAAGTCCATGGATATGTATGTACAGAATGTTGTTGTTTTTTGTTTTGTTTTTTATGTCAACTTGGCTTTCTCTGTTTGAACATATAGTAGATCAAATCAAGTCAAACAGGTTTTATGGGACAAGTGCTTATACAGTGAGCCCTGTCAGATTGGCTGTATTGAATGAAGGACAAAGCTTGACTGCATAAGGACAGTGCCATCTCCTTCAAACACAACTCATAATTGGGGCCAGGACCTGTTCTAGACTCTTTTTTTTAAGTTCTGGGCTTTAAAGGCTCAACCTGGAACCAGCAACAGTTTGTTTTGTTCATATGCTTTTGGTCACTGCTTACACCATACAGATACACAGCTCTATAACATAAATTGCAAGTGTCTGTGTAAATTTAAAAACAGTGACCCACTATTCAGATTCCAGATAGTAGATTTAATCATTTGTTCACTTTTTTTAATAAGCATGTTGAAATTTGACTACAAGGCTCTCCAGGCTTTGATTCCTGTATTTTTCTTTGATGCTAAGATCACTGTTCCATTGTAAGCCATTAGACAAATACATACTTGCTGTGAAGAGGCCCTAATCAGTATATATGTAGGGGCCATGTATGGAACCATAGTAGCCACCAGCCTATCAGAAGACCAGTTCGTTACACCGCTAGTTTTATTTCAAATGACATTTGCAAGCTTCAGCTCCGAACCTCCATTAGCACGGACTGTAAATGATTAGTTTGAACCCGTACACCCCTCGAAATGCTGAGAGGTAAGTTAAAATGGTGAAGAAAATGGCATTATGCAGTTGTAGAATGTAGATTCTCATTATTGTTGGTTTGTGGGATCTGTCTCGTTTCTAACAAGCGTATCTTTATGTGATCGTCTTCTTTATTTTCACCCAAAGCATTAATTCATGTATGTCGATGTCAGACTTACCTGTTGCACTATTCCATCTGAGATTATTAATCCCTTAGGTCCCACTACACCCAATCCACCCCCATATTTTGCACATCCACAGTCCCACTACCATCCCCTACTGTAAAACTAGAGAATCTATTAGGTGCAATACAAATACAGATGATCTATCAATATGTAGTAATTATCTTATCGCTGACAGACAAATGGATGTTATTGAACTGTAACTGTCACAAGTACTGATGGCCTGGGATGTGTCTTCAGTATAGCCACGTATTGTGATCTCCAAGGACATTGCCATAGCAACACCCTGTATTTTCCCACCTGCTTCATTCCCCCAGAAAATAACTTGAACAGACCCTTAATAGTTCTAATAGCTCTAGGCTCTTTTAATAAGTGTTCAGACATTAAGTTAAAATGCAGGTGGGAGATGTATTGCTGTTGTACGGTTTTCCTCAGAGTTCCTGTTCTCAAGTGCAGTAAGAGAAGCATACCTCCACTAGGGCTCCGCTAGGCCTACTCTTGCTCTTCATCCATGTGTTAGACGTTGTTTTAGTTAATCACTAAACACTATTCTTGGACCAGTGTTTTTCGGCCTTCCGTTTAGAGGGCAAGTTGTTCCAGGATGTCTCTTTGTAGGTCAGAACTTCAACCTGTAGTGTATAGTGTGCCTGACTGCCCTTGTATGGTCGCCATTTCAATGAGGGGAGGGGGGGGGTGACCCCCAGTCTTGTGACTATGATACCGTACCCCTCAGTTGAAGTCCCTGGTGCTAAACTTCTGTTGTATATTTTCGTTCTCGTTCTCAAGTGTTTTTATACTGTCCATAACAGATATAATGAAGAATTGTCTGTGTTATTAGAACAATAAAATTCTTTTGAAATACTTTTAAGTTTGATAAGGCTTACACTGTACTATGTAAGTGTAAAGTAAGTCAATTTATTTATTATACTTTTCAAAAAAACTATATAAAATGCCAAAGTGTACAAATTTAAGCCATTTAAGTTTACAGACCAAACATCAAGGAGGAGGCTATTCCAGTTTGGGGTCCATTACTGAAAAAACAGTCAGATCTGGACTTCAGTATTCATCAAGGCACAACCAAAAATCATTGCTAGGTGGATCTGAGATGTTGTATAAGGTGGTTCATCAGTTCACTAATGTATAAAGGAGCCTGGCCATGCAAAGCCTGATAAATAAGTCATATTTAACTGGAAGCCAGTGCAAGGAGACCAAATACAACACATTTTGGCAATATTTCTCACATGGAAAAAAACAGGACAGATGCTCAAACCTGAAAAGCGGGTCAAAACTTACACCCAGGTTTCTGGATGCCCATTTTATATTGGGTGCCTGGGTCCCCACATCCCTCTGTTCAGTAGATAAAACACATTTAATACTACATACTGTCTTCACAGAACGATGAGCAAGACCTTGCCAGACATGGTGAAGTGATACGTACGAGTACTGCCGTAGACAACATATTTAAAGGGACAGGAACCCTAATCTGATATTAAGTAATAAGTTGTTTACATAATATTGTAGTTGGTGTTACTGATCCTAGTCAAGGTTAAAATGTTACAAAAACATTTGCCAATCTTTAAAAGCGCATTTTCGTAGGTGATTTTCTATCAGAATCTTTCCACTAGGGGGGTGGGGGCGTGTCACAAATATGCCAAATATTGCTGACGTCACAACATGCTTGCTGAAGCCATGGCGTATACAAGAATGGAGAAGACCCCAGGGACAACGCCATATGTTTGAGCCTGAGGCAGAACATCAGGAGGAGGAGGAAGAGGCCTCCCAACCGCCATCAGCTCAAGTTAACCAATGGTGAGTATAATAACCAGTCTGTTGGAGGGATGTAGCTGGAGTGTCAGCCTTATAGCCATAACATTACATGATAGCAATGTTGCTAACGTTACTATTTGCATCTGACCAATTTTGACTTTGGACTTGTCATTGCTCTTTTTGGCTCTAGGTACAATATTACAAGGCAACATCTTTACAATATATTTTCCCTCTGAATTCTCATAGGCACTAACACCAAAACCAGCAGACATCTTATTTTGGCAGATGAATAGTTATGCAATGTTATGAGGAAATTGGCAACAGATGAATATCCTATCATTTAACATACACTCATGGTTGCCTAACTACAATATGCTGATGATTTAACAAGAAAAGAGACATGGTTTGGTGTTGAATAAAAATAACGATTAAACTAATGATTCAAGAGTCAAAGTCTTGTCGTGTTTATATCAAGTATATTTATTAAAAGAATGTCTCAATTGAGGAGAGAGTTACATACTCTGAGAAGAGGAATGCAAATCTCTCAGTTACACAGAACGGGAGTTTTATAGGCATTTCAAGGTAGATGGTGAAATGTTTATAAACATCCTTACAGAGTGTGCTGGAATGATTGAGGCACATGTCCTTCCTTCAGCTGAAACATTAATAGAATAAGAATAGAATATCTAAAACAGAACTAATACTAATGCTAAATACTATAGAAAGGAAAGAATATAGAACAATAATACACAGAATTTCTACATTTGGTGATACAAATGTTACATTTATTGAGATTAAAATGACAAAACAGGCATCATCCATTGGCATCCATCTAGATTATATTAAGATTGCCATAATTCAATGACTTGGACTTGGGATAGCATTTACCTAACAAACTGAACGGGCGCTAACCCGCTACAATGACTTCTATGACCTGAGCGCTACGACGTGTTGGCCTCCTGGTTCATGAGGGCACTGAGGTCCAGCCTTGTCTTCTCTAGAGACGCTGTCTTGGCCCTCCGAGAGGGGCGTGCCACCGGAACAGACTCGGGAACATTTTCTCCATCGCTTAGTAGCCAAGACAGAATGGAGCAAAATAAGAAGAATGTGGGGAGGACGAGGATATATATATGGTCAAATCAGGTTAATGGGTATACTCTGGTATGGCATGTATAAGGGAAGTAATATAACAGTAAACACTCACCTCTCTTCTGATGACTCTGCCCTTCTGCTAGGCTTTCTGACCCCTTTGGCTGTGGAGCCTTTCCTCTGACCTGTGCACACAAACACGCTGGTTGTCTCACAATGCTGAGTCAGCTCTCTTACTCAGGTAGATGAGAAGAGAAGCCAGGTGTAAAAATACCTGGGGGTGTCTACATTACATTACCTCTTTTGGGCTTCTTGGCAGATTTAGATGGATCCTCTGTTGCAGCCTCTGTGGAGATACAGAAGACAGAGAAAGAAAATTCATATTTGTTCAGTTTCTCTCTGCTCACTGTATTCTTGGCTAGACAGACACTGAGTAGGATGGAGGCATATTTTAATCCACTTAGCAACATTCTGGTAATAGGGGATAATCCTGTTACAGGAGGAGTTTTGCCAGACTGCATATAAATCTGGTTTGACACAGACACTAAGCAGAAGACATTTTTGTAAATTTGTTACGCTGATGCTCAATGGGCTGTGAGGTGGTGCTTTTATAGGAATTCAGAGAGATGTGGATATATAGCCATCATGTTTGTGTGTACCATCTGCATTGACATCCAGTGGCTGTAGGGCGCTGGCGTTGAGCTCAACCTGTTCCTTAGAATCTACCAGCCGATCAATCATCTTCTCTACAGCACGGAGACAGATCCGATCCTTCACCACCTGAAGATGCAATGATGGAGGGATGTACAGAGCAAGGGAAATGGAAATAACACAGGAGAATAGATTGTGATCGAACATACTGCAGACGTGGATCAAACTGTTTTAACCAATTAGGAATACCAAATGGAGTTTCCCCACATGGCACAAGACAAGTTTATATCTTTTGAAAGTCAATTTAGTATACAGTGCTGTGGCACCACCACCTTAACTGACCTCATGAACCCTTTCACCTTTCTCCAGGATTCCGCGGTCGCAAGAATGAATGCAAATTCAACTAATTGCCACAATACTTGCAAGAGCTCGCAACTTTGTCCTATACCCGCAACACAGCACTGACATATCTGACACGCCTGATAAGGGAGATTACAGAGCACCCCTCCCGAATTGGTCCAGTTTGTTTGGAAATGTGGTTGGTCTGGGACAATTATTCCTATATTATTTATTTTTTTAACTCAAAAAAAGACTATTGTATAACAATTTTTGATACTGGGCATCTATTGATTTTGGGCTGCAACAATCAGAAAAAAACTGCAAAATCCTGTTGGGACTGAGTAAGTAAAAAAAAAACATCAGAAAAATTATTTGCAAATACTGTCTGCAGGTAACGGACTACATTGTGATCTGCAGTTAAGGAGTGGCAGTGTGTGTATATGTTCATGTCTTTGTGTATACGTATGGGTGTATACCTGTGTGATCTGCTGTAGGAGTGTCAGCAGGTCTCTCCTGACGGTCTCGTCTGTGCTGAGCTCCAGGTTGCTGAGAGTCTTTGCATAGAGACGCACCTCAGGGGCCGTGGGGTCCTTCAGCATCTCCCCACACACTCGCACTGCCAAATAGTCATGGACACACACCTCCTGAGGACACATGCATGTGCACAAAAAATAAGTAAATTATGTTATGTCAAGGGGAGGATTTACTGACAATTATACATTACATACATACATACATACTGTACATACATAGCATTACAATTATATTAAAATGATATATGTTTAATTTGTGTTGGAGAAATAAATAAATGTATTTGTGGGAGGGAAAAAACTGAATACAAGTTCACATTGGGTGTTCCTTACCTCGGTATTGGTTGACGATTTGATAAGGGCACTTGTTCGGGTTAGCGCTACAAGTAGCTCAACCACATTGTTGATATCCACCTCAGCCAGTGGAGAAGTGGCTGGGGCGTTCATCAGAGTCCGTATCGTAGGCAGGAAACACTCCTCCACAACCTCCTGGTGGGCCCTAATATACACAAACACACACATGCACACTCCATATTAGTTTGTTTTGTAGAAATACAGCCATTTTGCCAAGGCAGTTGTAACTGGATCACAAATAGGCTGACATGTGATACACAAACTGATAACATGTGGCATAGGGCGTGGTGCTGGGAGCAATTAAATTTTAAATGTAATAGAGCTGCAATTAATTCATTTGCTAATAATATCACTCATTTATTTTGTAAAATTATTGGATAAGATAATGCTAAATTTGTGAATTTTGAAGGAATCCACCACGGACCTCATTGCTTGCTTGTGTGAGTGTGTGTGCATGACCTGCTCTCGCGGGCATAGAGCTGGAAGAAGACGCCGAGGCAGTGCCGTAGACGGGTGTCATCCTCTGTGACGGGATTGTACCATAGCAACACCAGACGGGCCAACATCTTGGCACTGGAGATGCGGCCGGTGTACATGAGCTTTGCCAGACCCTCTGCTGTCTCTGTACGCAGGTCAGACACCTGGGTATGGCAGACGCACACCGAAACTTTAGTAAAACTTTGTCTTCACCTGTTTTATACTCAAGACAACTAGTCATTAATACAATTTATTAAATTAACTCGCCCGGGTCCGCTCCTTTCTAAAGCATGCAGTTCCTTATATATTTATATACCATACACACAGACCTCGCTGTCCAGTAACTCTGACAGCATCATGAGTATGCTCTGTGTTGTGTCCCCTGGAGCGTCTTCCTTCTCCTCAGCCAATGGCATCTCCTCATCTTGTCTCTCTGGCGAATGGGAAGACAGGGCTGTCTGAGTGGCGGGGCTTTCAGAAAACAGCTGGAAGCCAAAACACCACAGCCAGACGGTGACAGCGCGCCGAGA
>CABFOP010103028.1:0-11637 GCA_900683385.1 Anoplogaster cornuta | reverse complement strand
AATACGATGTAAAGGTAAGCAATGTTCTGAGCAGCATTTTCGGTTATATTAGTAGAAATTGTCTTTATATCCCGACAGAAATCAATAAATCAGTCCTCTGAAAAAAAAATGAAAAAAATCCGGTGTCTGTATCAGCTGTAATACTGTAATAAATACGTCCAATCATTTCATTCGGTCCGAATGAAATGATTGGACAGACTGTTAACGTTACCTTCAGCTCTAATTAAATGATTAGATGATCCATTTGGCTGCAATGAAATGATTGGCTGCATACTCGGCCGTTACTGCCTTCCAACGTCCATTGCGGTAAACCAGAGTCGAGTAATTAACACTGTTTACCACTGGACTATGGTGGAGAGGACTTCTGTCGCTAAAAAACACTAACCAAGATACAACGGACAAGCAGAGTTCTGGACACCACATTTACAACACTCGTCTTCACGTCGGTGAACTTCGGTGATATAATTCGTCATTCTTTGGCGCTGAAAACCGAGACCTTCTGGACACCACATTTACCACACCGGCCCACATTTCGGCACCGTGCAGCGCAACTCTTCTGTCGCAGTTATTAAGGTAAACAAAGAACTTTCAGAATTGCTCGTATTACCTTTAACATGGGGGTCATGCGGGTATTATTCTACCTATCTCTATTGTAATAGCGCACATAAATATTCTAAACCGCCAAGCCTCAATCACTATGTATCAACCGCGCTTCGTGCTGGAAGCTGATACCGCGATGTGAATGTGCAGCGTTGTGGAGCCGTTTATAATCGGCGGCTAACAAACCCACAGCGGAGAAAGAACCGAAAGGGGGAGGAAAAAAGCCAAAAGTAGTAAATATGACGAAAAGTAAAAGAGTACGGCTTCGAATTATTCTGCTGCGGTGCAAATAAAGCGGCCTGCAGGCCCGTTGACTGCACCCTCCCGCCTGCCGCGGCCCCGGCGGTAGCGAGCTGCTGCAGAGAAATATTTTAACCCTCGAAAAGGGGGTCGCACTCACAAAGAGGTTAAGAACTCCTGGCATAGAGGGAAGTAATCAGTCAATATATATTCAAGTCATCGCTGAGCATAATGTTATTCAAGCCATGCACGGGAGAAAGTTATTATGCCATGTCTGATTAAAAACAGCTCGGTCTGCAAATCAAGCACCTTGGTGAATTATTCTGAAGGAATCCAATCACCTTTCCCTGACTATGAATAAGTGCGGTGTTGAGAACAAGGGCATCTAAGTAATACAGTGTGTGATCCATCAAGGATTCACAGGTGTTTGAAGGCAGGATGGAGGGTGGTGTATACTTGCATACTTAAGAGAGGGAGGAGGGGGGAGCTGGGGGAAGTAAATCCCAGAGCAAACAGAATGGAGAACTTTCCGTCCCTCAGCCTGAAACAGGGATTGTTTGTGTACCAACAGAGTAATACACCACAGACTGACAAACAAACTAAAAAAAAGTCTATTTCCAGCCTCACGTGTCGCGTCAGTGATTTGAGATGTTAATGCATCACGAGTCAAGAAGCCTCGTCTGTGGAAAACGCTAGCAGTTGTTGTCGAGGACGCCGAGTTTCTACCTCGATCGCGGTTACAGCAGCTGAGGAACTGGTTGAGTTTCTCAGCGATGGTGCAGCCAGTCTAAGAGCAGATCCTCCACGTCATAAAGAGGAGACAGACCCTCCTTCTAATCCACAAACCCCCCCCACCTTTCAGGGCTGAAGTTGGTGGTGAATTGGAGTAGTTGGGCCTCAGGCAGTCCAGTAGTCATTCTCAGGATACTCTGTCCCTTCTTAACTGACCCTCTTCCCCCTACTAAATCCCAGTCTACCCTGCCACTCCTGTTTCAAAGTACAACCGGTCAGATGACGAGTTCTGGTGTCCTAGGATATCGTGACGATGTCAGGACGAGCTCCTTCCTGTCTACATATTTGCGATGCATCAAGGTCTAGAGTTGCATGGATTACGCCGCGGCATACTGCTGCATCCTCGTGTCAACATCACCGTACGTGCTCTTCGTTTCCTTGCGGAGTGTTTTCTCCAGCTGGGCCACAGCTCTCTTCGGCGTGGAAAGGTGCTCAGGGTTTCATAGTTCGTACTGTAAGGATGTGGCGGGTAGTTCACCGATCCTCTGAAATCCTGCTCCAGCTCCTTCATAAAGCCTTCAGCCTGATTCTCAGCACCCCGGTAAGCTTCACTAACAGAAGCCAGCGGAGAGAAGGCCTACGTACTGCACTCCCACTCTCAATCTGCTGCTTTCTTGTTTAGCATTCCAAAAGTGTTTCATCGCCTGAACCATCTGTTGTCACTCCTGGATCATCGGTTTAATAATTCTCTTCATCTTTTCAAGGTGTATTTTCCTCACTACACACTCTTCCTCCACAAAGTAAACTTTAGAGGAATCTGTGTTCTGTCTCAGCGCAACACACCTCCTGTGGTCTATTGTGCTTCTTGAGGATCCTGTCTTCCAGGTTCTCCACAGGGCTGATCAGTCTTTTTAGGCCCATGACTCTCCAATGGTAGGAGGCCAGACACATCAGGAATGACTTTAGGGTCCTGAGTTTCACCTCCCTGTAGATATCACAGGTCACTTCCCCTGGCTTGGCAAGGCACTCACCGATACCCATCACACTCATCTCCTTGACTTGCTCTACAACCTCCCTCGTGCTTGTTCAAGTCTTCTTGGAAATGTCTTGTGGGCACGTTTTGGATACATGGCAGGCAGAAGTTGTGACACAAACACAACAGGATGGAACACAAACAGGACCACTGAACACATCCGGACCGACCGAACACAGGAACTGATCCTGAGGGGATACTGCTGCATAGCTTGACATAGGCTAGATCAAGTCAGACCCCAGACAAACATGAGTAGATCATTTTTAAAAACGTATTCATCCAGTGAAAATCAAGTGAGTTTGCTTACACTTTTTCAGCAACGCCCTGCTTCACAAAGAACCCATCCACACCCGGGAGTGGTCCAACACCACCAGTCTTCTGCTGCCCACTTGGTTGCACAAGAGCAGTTGCAGTTTGCTCAAAGTTGTCTTGGCAGATCTATTATCTCTACTCAGCCTATCCGTTCACTGCAATCATTCTCTGAAAACAACCAAGACATCCTGTGCGCCTGCTTATAAATATACCTTAATAGTGATTTTCTTATGGTAGAATACCTGAATTAATTTGCACCAGTGACTTACACTACTACTGATCAAATTGTAATGTGTGTGAGTTTGACCTACAATTGCATAGTTGCACTATGTTGCCTTGCCTCTGTTTTTAAAAAATATATATATTTTGTATTTTTTGCTTTTGTTTAGTATGCGCTGTGACCTTTAATAATGAGTAAACCATCAAGCACCAATCCCACCAAAATGTTGATTTAACCTCCCTTTCCACTCACCACTTTCCACGCTTAAAGGAATACGCCAACATTTTGGGAAATATACCTATTTTCCTACTTACCTAGACGAGATGTTTGGTATCATTTTCTCCTCTGTGCGTTGTTTGGGTCATTTTCAGTTCTAATGCATTTTCGAGAAGCAGCCAGGGAGAATTAAGTAAATTTACCAAGTGTTTCCAGCGATATGCTTGGTAAGTTTACCAAACCCCGCCAGCGCAGCTGAGTGTAAACGGAAGGCGGAAGGATATTAGGGTTAAATAGTCCAACCGTCAAACTTCTCCGTGTCTCGTTTTCCACCTTTCCCGGATGTGTATTTCAAATACACGATACCTCGTGTAAATAAGACAGTTTGAGTTGCTGATGGGTGTATTTCTTCACTTTGAGGAGGTAGGCTGCTGGCTGCTACTCGAAAATGTATTATAACTGAGAACGACCCAAACATCGCACAGAGAAAATGATACCAAACATCTCGTCTAGGTATGTGTAAGTAAGAAAATAGGTGTATTTCCCCAAATGTCGGCGTATTCCTTTAAGAGACTCTGCTGAGATATCAAAACTATGAATTCTGCAGTCTCTCAATTTCCATCCTAATTTTGTAGGACTTTCATTTTCAAAAGAACATCAAACCACACCGTGTATATTTTGAAAATTGTGTCACACAATGTTAACTACATTTTGCCAACTGTGTCTGCCACCAAGTTGAGCACTGTGGAGAGAGACTAATACTATGCCATGAAGCCTGAATGTCTGACAATTGGTTATTTACAATGATGGGATAGAAATGTGCATTCATATGCAAAATGATCATGCATTTCAATATTTAGGCTTATTGCAGGAAAGACTAAATACAATACAAGTGCAGAGTCTGAGGCGGTTTACAGAATGTACTCAGTACTGCTGCTGGCCACCACATATACGAGGTGTCCTCTGAAGTGTCTCCATCCCTGTTAGGGCAGTGTTGGAGCTATCAGTTGCAAACCGGGAAAAACGTTGAACATTCCTCATGAAGAGGGAGCCCCCAAAGGAATTACAAATTACCATGGAGACTCATTTGTTCGTTTGAGTTCATTGTCAGCAGAGATTATGAGAGTTGCGGAATATTTATTACCATCATTACTGAAAGGGCACTGAAGGTGCAAGTCCTACAGGGGTGTCGCTGCAGTGTCTTTGTCGTAAAAGGAGACTTTTCTTTTTCACAGAGACGAACACCAGGGTCAGCAAGAGCCTCGTACTCATTTCCATTCCTTAACCATATGAATTCCCGCTTCCTGTTGATCGACCCTCGGGCCATTTCTAAATCCCTGTCAGTCTTGGAGCAGCTCCAAGATCTCCTGCTCCGGCTCATTAATGACAACTGCAGCTCAGTGGCTTTGTGCTTCTTCTTAACTGCCTCCCTCAGGTCTGCTTGGCCTTTACCAACGGAGCCCGCCAGATCAATGTGGACCTTTATGCTGTCTGATATTTATCTTCCTCGATTTTTCACGCAGAGCTCCTTTGTGCACCAGAGCTCCCGAAGCTTCTGCTGACAGATGATGGGAACTGAAACGAACATGATCGTTACTCCTACTGCAACATCGAACATTAGCTTAGCGTAGCACTGCACTCTGGTACTTGTTGAGAGCTCTGCAGTGCACAACAATAGTATTTTGCTTTTTTTGTTTTTTTAAGATGTCATAAAAATATCTCTAAAGTTATCTTATGCTGTGGTGTAAGAAAGGCTTGGTTGAGGGAAAGCCAGTTTCAAAATCCAAACGAAGAGTAGAAGTAGGCTTGAGAATTCTTGCAGTCCTAGCTGGCAAAAATACATTTCATCTCTTACAAAAGTGCATGAGGACTCTGACGCTTCCTGCACATCCTGTTTTCCAAGTTCTCCACAGAATTGATTAACTTATGTCTTTTTAGGGCGATGGCTACGTGATGTGGCTGCAAGTGAGCTTGGCAGTACGAGGCCAGAAACACCAAGCGTATATAATAGGGTTTGGGCCAAGGGCAAGTATCGCAGGGAACTTCTCCGGGGTTTGTTTTTTTGCAGTGGCTTCATCTGTATATGTCTCACACACTTTTTCTCGCAATGCTCAACAAACCTCCCCTCACTTTTCATTGGCACAAACTGGGGTTTGTTTTTCAACGTCTCCTTAAAGACGGGACACTCAGTCAGGTTACTGCTATCCAACTGGAACACTGCAGGACAGTATTCAAAAGCAAAACGAGCTTCAGAATAATTATGGTATTAGGCAAAACATTTATTAAAATCTATAAATGGTCTTATTATATTATTATATACAGTATTCAGCCTATTCTTTTGTCAAAGCAAATTCGTGTCTGTTCACCTTAATGTGTAGTGTATGCTATTCTGTCACATGTTTAGAAGTGCACCGATGGCAGAAGCAGAAGAATTGTTATTTCTGTTGTGTTCCCGAGTGGACAATTCTTCCATGATCACCTCGCGTCTATGAGGCGGTCTAGAAACCATCGAATTCCCCGAGCTGTCACCGGGTCAGACCACCCAGAGATTCCCAAGATGGAATTCGAGAATAATTCAGACGTGTAACGGCTCATCTGCTTGTGGCCTGGCATACGCTGTAAACCCCGTCAAGCTCCTCAGGAAGGCAGAGTGGTGGGCGACAGACAGACTGCTCAATGTTTCCTCTCTCCTTAGCGACAGCATCTGGGCTCTACACTCCCGTTCCACCCTCACAAACCAAAGTGTCAGTCTGTCATCTGAAGTGTTATCTAGTGCTGAAGCGCCCTTAAAGCCGCTCCACTTAATTGATTTGGATAGTCTCCAACTCCAGAGTGGCCAGATGTACATTCTGATATTATAAGTCCGCATTAAAGACTTAAGGAACACTTCGACTTCTCCTTCAAAACATACTTGAGAGAAAAGAGGCTTCAAGCAAAACTAACATCAAACGCATACGGCAAAAACATGCCACCAAAATTCCTCAAATTCCAGAAGATTAAAGACGTCACAGTGCACATGAAGAAGTGAAAGGAGCGATTCATATTTCAAGTCTTTCCTTCCATAATTGCCGGTCTTAATTGCCGTCCAAACAGTCAAAGAAAAACTCAGAAGTCAGATTCCTTCAGGCATTACCCGAAACCACGAAACCTCCAGGAATTCACAGGATACACAAACCTGTTCATCCTTCAGTGCCACCATAAGACGGCAACACATCTTTCATATTCTGGCTGACTAGAAGGCTCGAACTAGGATCATCATTGTTAACAAACTTCTAAAAATAGTGACTGGCCATTGGCTAAATCAGAACTTTGCTTCTGAGTAGTTATGGAAGGAAACAGTATCAACAAGATAGTAACGCCACACAGACATAAAAAAATTGTTATCTGCAAAAGTTAAGAGTCAGAAATGAAAACGTGTATTGAATAGTAAAGGCTTATGGAGAGTAATGATGGGTAAATCATTTCAAACCAAGTGAAACATTTCGACCCGATTTGAAACATATTCCCTGAAAAACTATAATTCCTATCTATGGAACTATGGAACAACTGTGGTTACAAATCAGTTAAGATTCAATAATCAATATTAAAATATAATACAATATAATCAAAAGACCAATCAACTGGCCCAATAATATATATATTTTGAGGAATAGTGAACGCCAAGCAACATATGACTTCCTCTTATTTAAAACAACGGATATATCTTGTTTTCAAAATGGACATATAGAATTGAATGAGGTCTTTTATTTTGATATACGTTATAAAGGGTTTTGGAAGCTCACCTGTAGCAGGGCAGCACCCAGGTAGACGGTCATGAAGATGGGGGTCAGGGTGGTGTGGCCGCTCTTCATCAGGTCGATGGTGTAGAGGAAGATCAGGTGACCTGGGACCACCAGCAGGAGGAGCACCTGAGCAGAGAGGTGATTGGCTCCTGGGAAAACACGAAGAGGACGGGGCGAGGTGAATACGAAAGCGTCGTCCAAGCCGACTTTCGTATCGGTCAAGAGGCCAACATCGGTGACTGTAGTTACCTGTCCCGCAGAAGGTGCGGCAGGGGTAGTAGCAACCCCGGGCCTCCTCGGGTACCTCGCCAGGAGCACTGTGGAAATGCAGGTACGTGGAAATCCTGCTGGACTGAATAGCCACCAAGTTCCCCCCAATACCTGGAAATGTAGAAGAGCAATAAGCACATTCAGGTTTAGGTGAAGTCAATGACTGTGGCAGAGAAGAGACGTTTTCTGGACCTTCATTTCTTGACTTTGGTCGATGTTCAATGTGATGTAGGAAAACAAACGTGTCATCATATCGGAGGACAAACTTTATCAGACATTTGTGCATTTTTACCCCCAATTAGAAATGATCAAATAAATGTTTCTTATTTTTCCAGACTTTCCAGATCTGCACAGGAAGTCTGAAACGGAGCGAGATCGGCTCTTTTGTATTCTTTAGGCGCATTGCTTTGTTCTCGAGACACCGGTGATGAATGGAAACAGAATATGCACCGGGAAGAAAGATGGGGGAGGAAAAGGGAGACGAGACAGAGAGAGAGAGAGAAAGCCACAGAGGGAGGAGGACGTGAGAGAGACAGATCTTTTTTTCGATTTAGATTTTAATGAACGCCTCTTCACGAGAACAAGGCGGCGGCACGCCATCTGCACGGAGAGGAAGCCGGGTCAGTTTAGACGCACCGGCAGCAGCTACTGTATCATTCACTTAAGGAAGTAACCTCACAGCCCGGTGGCTAACTGGCATCCACCGAAGTGGTCACGTACGACATGAAGAAAAACTGCCTTGTTGTTGCGGTAGTATATTAAATTAGACCCGACCACAGCCTCGGGGCAATGTCCACTTAATTCAATCTACCGTGACTCCATCTTTGGTGACATTTTATCAGTGTGTCACCAATCCGACGCAGACCTAACATCACATCCACGCTAGCCCCGCCCCCTTCCTTTCGCCTCCTTCACACTTTGCCGTCTTCCCCCGGTCGGAAAAATCGGTAGAGCGATTAGTCCATTAATCGATTAGTCGATCAACAGAAAAATAATCGGCAACTATTTTGATAATCCACTAATTGTTTAAATCCTTTTTCAAGCAAAAATTCCCAAAATGTTGATTGTTCCAGGTTCTCAAATGTGAAAATGTATAATAATTTAATATTTTGGGGTTTTGGACTATTTCAGACAAGTCATTTGATGATGTCATATTGTGCTCCAGGATATTGTGATGGACATTTTTCACTGTTTTCTAATGTTTTATAGACCAAACCACTAATCGATTAATTGAGAAAATAATCGGCAGATTAATCGATAATAGGGGTGTAAAACTGAATCGTAAAAAAACGAATGAAACCACATTTTTATGTTTGTTTTAAATAGGCTCAGTAACACTTTTGCTTTTGAAAGAATATTTGTTGATTTCATATGATCAAATCTCTGAATGGAAGAAAATGTTATTTTTGCAAATAAGACAAAATCCAGAGAGAACATTTGAAATGGTAATGTTTTTCTTCACCTTAATGTGTAAAACAAACCAAACTGAAACTGTGACCCAAAAACCTCAATACAAACCGAACCGTGGGCTTGTTGAACCGTTACACCACAATATTTTCTTCCTCTTTTTTTATTTACTGCTGTACCGAAAACGTACCGAACCGTGACCCCAAAACCGAGGTACGTACGAACCGTGGACTTTGTGTACCATTACACCCCTAATCGGTAACTAAATAACCGTTAGATGCAGCCTTAGACATCTGTACATGCGATGAGGCAAATAGTCAACAATGCATCTTTACACAACCTGCATATTGTGCAGTCGCACTACATCTAGAAGAGATCTTTATTTCTTTAGATCCTATTCTGCTGCAGTGACCCAACTCCCTCCATCTTATCTTATACAGTATGTTCTTGTGCTTTTGGGGGCTTTAGGAAGAGTCATTCCACCTCAGCGGGGGGTAGAGGGGGGGTGGAGGACGTTTGAGGGGCGTCTTTGCTTATTCAGGTCACTGGGTCCGACAGGGGGAGTGAGGATGAGGAGGATGAGGAGGAGGTTGGGGGTCCAGCGGGGGGTCTCTGTCTGTCTGCCTGCCCAGTCTCATCTCATCTTCCTTCCTCTCCTCGAGGGCTCATTTGCACACAAGTGGAGTGCTAAAACAAACAGTGACGGAAAACAATGAAAAGAGCAGACGCCTCGTCTCAAAACAAACACAAGGAAGAAAGAGAAAGAAAATCACATAAACAATAAAAACGCCAACACGGCAAACAAGAGACTCGAGACTCATCAGACAACGGAGGCGAAGTGGATCCGCAGACAAATTCAAGACATGAAACTGAATTTAATTTAATTCAGGTTCTCAAACTAAAACTGGGCAGTAAGAAAAAGGACAACAGGAAATCAATTAGTAGGAGAGGTGAAGTCCAGTTGTGACGCTGCGAAGCTTCAGAGACGAAGCGCATCGTACCAACTAAACCTTTTTCTGTATGAATCCAACACTGAACAAAGACGCCTTTCATTACACGGTGAAAGAATAAGAGCTTTAATGACAGTATTTAAGACTTTTTAGGCCATAAATTTGGTCTTTTTCAGGCGTTCTAAGTGCCGGTGGATACCCGGCATTACAGGAAATGAAATAATCATGGAGATCAGGGTGGCAAACAGAGGGCTTTCTCCCTCCGTCGTACACCCAACCCGCTCATTTCTACACTCCTTCCCTTTCTAATCAGACCGTCCGCCGGCCTCCCTTCTCCCTCTTGTTAGGAGAAGGAGGTGCGGTGCATTTTAAACACCGGAGAGCGCCTCGCTCTCTCCTGGCCCGCCGACAATACGCCGCCGCGGCTCAGTCGGCTGAAAAGGTTCGCTGAGACCTGAGTTTTCCTGACAATGCACACACACACACACACGCACACACACACACACACTAACACACAACCATAATACACTCATACACACAACCAGACACACACATCGCATCGTTCCCCAGCTGTTTTGTGTCTCGGCGGAAAACCAATTAAGAGACAGAATCGTCTTCCATCTTGTTAAATGCCATTTAATTAAAGGCTTATCTCTCGTCGCCGAGGTGCCAGAGCCCCGGCAACCGTGGCCGAGCCCGTTAGCGACGGGAGAGGCGGCAGCAGAAGAAGAAGAAGAAGAAGAAGTTCACGACAGAGGAAGAGGTCTCCGTCTGGCCACTGAGTGACCCATCTCGTTGTTATTGCCCAATTATGCTGATGACATTTTAGAGCAATTGTGGTTTTGTTTTGTTTTTTGGTAACCTTTATTTACCCGGGGAGCGCTGACGGAGCACCGCCCCGATCTCACGTTCACATACATGCACACCCGGAGGACTGAGGAGAACCAAACATATCGACTTGGACGGCAGGTCATCTATCTGGCGTGGATCAGAGAAAACGGCGATACCGGGGCGGCGCCTGATGGGATATTTCAACTGTAGTTAGTCAGAAATATGGCAGTTACCAAACTGAGCACATGTGCACAATCCGACGCACCGCGAGAGTGGAAATGTTCCGTGAAGCCCAAATTGCTGAAATGTGATTTAATCTTTTGGTTTAATACGTTGCGGTTGAGGAGGGAGCCGCCCTGAAATACTTTAACACCATTTTAAAAAATACAAACATAAACCCACAGATGTTGGTGCCTTCATTCCTCGGCCCGTTTTGTTGTTTTATTTTTATTCCTTTAGATAATTGGCCAAATGTAGGTGATGCTGAGATATTTCCAGGAGCAGCTACAGTGGAGTTTGATAGCAGGAAATGGTGAAAGTCATTCTGGGAAATGTCGGAAACACTAACTGAAGTAGATGAGACAGGTTGAGGGAAAGTGGTTACACCAGTGTCCGCTTTCAAAGGGGTGGATTTTTCCTTTAAGTGCCTTGCTCAAGGGCACCTGAACAGAGCTTGTTGAAGCGAGGGACAGCATTACTCATCTCTTTATTTAATATATATCCCCTTGGAGGAAACAGTTCCATTGGATCCTGTACCTGACCAGCCAAGTTAAACACAACGTTCTGAGTGTGTTGAGGAGACTCACCGTTGATCACCGGAGTGTAGACCACGATGCCGGCCAGGTTGGGGTCCGACACCGTCTTGTCCAGGATGAGCCCTCCGATGCTGCAGAGCACATAATGAGCAGATCATTAACTGGTAGTGGTGTAACGGACCGTAGTTGATCGGTGATCCGTACGGACCCCCCCCCCGCCCACGGTTCGGCGACCACAACAACAGCACTGATCGACTACCTCCCCTTTTACCTTTAGTGATTACCTCAA
>CABFOP010103027.1:0-26646 GCA_900683385.1 Anoplogaster cornuta | reverse complement strand
AGAGAGAGAGAGAGAGAGAGAGAGTCAGAGAAACGGAATCAATAAGGATTGGCAAATTTGTCACTTTGTGGTGTGTGTGTGTGTGTGTGTCTGAACGCACACTACACTGCAACCTATAAATAAAGTCAGGTAATATAATGGACCTGTAATCAATAGAAGAATAATTGTTACAGGACCCGATGCAACTATCCCATTATGCCTTTATAGGAGAGGAACTCTGTCCTCTGACCTGAATTGCATGTGCATGTGTGTGGGGTGATATGTTGTGTGTATCTAGTCAGGGGTGTGCGAAAAAATAATTTCACTGCACATCCTGTATGTGTGTACGTGATGAATAAAGTTCATTTCATTTCAAATAAGCATATTTCAAAACAGTAAGTTACAAAGTGCTTTGCAATAATAGAACAAGAAAAGAAAGAAAGAAAAGGACAGTCTCTGAGCCAAAGACGCTAAGGATCCTGACAGCTCGGTTAGATCCCAGATCATGTAACGCCTTATAAGTTAAAATCATTTAAAAACCCATCCTATTTTTAATTACGATGAAGGGAGGCCAGAATCGGCATGATGTGTTGCCTACATCTGGTCCTGGTTAAAACTCTCACGGTACATTGTGCACTAGTTGGAGCCGGGCAGACAGTAGTTGGAGGCGTGATGTTATAAAAGCACGAATATGATTCTCTAAATCTTCTGAACATAGAACAGGTCTAATGTCAGCATCGTTTGTCAACTGGAAGAAACAAGACTGAGCCAATGATTCCACATGTGCAATAAGTTCAAATAGGGGCAAAGAATGGACCAATGAAGAACAGAAGAACTTCTGTTTTGTCAGTTTGACACAGCTATGTGTCGACCCTATAAACATACAGCAGGTGAGTGCTTTAAAACGGCAAATTATGTGGCTCGCCAGAATCAGCAGACATATCATGTGTGGGGTTTTGTTGACAAAACACAGATTCGAATTGATCAAATATATTGTGTAGTCCAGATGCTGTACAGTCTCACAGAGCCTAGCTAGGCAGTATCAACTGTTACTACAGTGCTGGAATAACCTGGATAACACATCATTCACCAAAGTATTGTCTAGAAGAATAGATCCACTGTAGCTCCGGTACGTTGACTGTATTTCAGTATCACAACACAGCTAGTCTTGCTAGCCAGACCTTTCTCCAGGCTGTGGAGAGGTCTGGCTAGCGAGACTGGCTGGACCCAGTACATTTCTGGTATTGGGGAAAATAACGCTCTGGCTTGTTTGCATTTCTTTAAACCAATCACAATCGTTTTGGGCGGTGCTAACATGGCAGCGCTAGCATGCTAGCGGTAATCTTGCTAGCCAGACCTATCTCCTCCCCTTCCGGGTGACTGAAATTGTCACCCAATGGCAGACTTATAGCCGCAACCTATATCCAGTAAGCGGCAGACTTATAGCCGCAACCTACATCCGGTAAGCCAGACTATAACACAGCAGCCTGTTTGCCAAACTGTTACATTAGCATTGGCCAAACTTCATGAATTCCATATTTGTTAATCAAAATTGGCTAGCTCAATCTAGTTGTAACTAAAATATCTGCAAGCAATTTTTTTGTTTTCTGTCAACTGCAGTTGCAAAGCTTACACACATTAGCGAGACTGTAACATGGGGCGATCGAGCATCACTCGATGTGAGGTGAGAGTGCCGTATGGTGTTACCTCAGAACAAACTATGGAGGGAAAAACCCAACAAATGTCACCGACTGTTTTGAGAGACTGGATCGATGATTATGATGATCATCAGCATCATCAGCATGCCAACTGACAAGTGAGCAGGAGGAGACGGCCAATCAGATGATCTCTTGTCTTGTTGAATAGAAGGAAGGCTTGTAGGAGTTTAACTAAAACTTTAACTTAAACGGAGTTTAACGTTACTTTGACTGTTACTTAATTCGACAATACTCCATAAACCAAAGAAAATGAAAATGAAACATATACAATTGCTTTCACGTCAGCAACATGCAGGAGACGTCCATTTGTGTCCACACTGGTTGTTTTAGCCGTGTGTTTAATAGTGCAAACAGCACGTAGCCCCAAAACACAAGCAGAAATACATTATTGATGTGGGTAGGTATGCATATTTTGTACTATTAAACATTGATAAATGTGTATTTTATCAACACAAGTTTATTGAATAACTATAAATTACCACTTAGCAGAGGTGTAAAATCCAGGTTCAGAAAGTAAAAGGACTTTTATTTTTTACTTTTATTTTGACGTTCTAATTGGTTCCATTCTGCAGCATGGGGAGGGATGGATAATTGTGATCACCTGGTTAAGAGCACAGGTGGAGAAAAATCCTAGCAGGAATTTTACTTTCTGAACCTGGGATTTTACACCTCTGCCACTCAGTGATGAAGAAATTTAAAAATAAATATATATATATATATATATTCACTCATTGGTAAATGTTGAATAAGTACAATTGAAACCAGAAGAAATATGGTAAAGAAAGACCATGGAGAGATATGATGATTCTCAGTTATTGTCTGGTTAAAATATCAATTATCTATTGAATTATCAATTAAGTTTTTTAAAATAAAATGTTAAAGCTTAAACAAGAAGACCACAACCACCCAGCTGTCCACTGCTGAGCCTAACAAGAGGGACTGAAGAGAGCTGGGAGCCCTGAGCTGAAGACCTTGACTGACTGACCTGAGCTGAATTTGGCTCCCGAGGCCGACGTCTTTATTGAGCTTCATATTGTGAACTACATATAAGCCCAACCTCACCAAGGGTCGGCTTACCCTTCTGTCATGAAACAGCCCGCTCAACAGTTCAGGAGCTGAACCAACAATCGCAGGCCAAGGGGATGCCTGGCTCTGCAGATCTGAAGCATAAAATAAACTTTCTGTTTATTTTATTCTTCAGTGCTGATCCCAGGGGCTTCAACACTTGGTTATGCTGCCAAGCGTTGAAGTCATTGGGCAACACTAACGTTGCATCCTGACAGGACATGTCTGAGTGGGAGACATGTGGGATCTTCACCTAGCCAGCAGTTGTGGGGTGATGAATGTAATTAATCTATTCCTGGGCTCCTTGGATAATGTTCAAATAATGATTAGTCCTTCAAGGACTTAAAGGTTCCAAAATATATCTTTTAGCATGTGACTACCTGGTGCGGTAGGACCCTGGACAGTTTGTCTCTGACTCTTTGAATTCATGAGAATTCCAGATGGTACATAAGGAAGCTTTAGGTCGTGTTAATCAGACATGTTCGAGTAGTGCTTTCTTTTCAACAATACTAATGCTAAATGTAGATTCAAGGTTCCCAACATTGCAGCTAAATATATTTTAGGCACCGGCATGGTGGTTATAGTCTAGTGAGCATGAGGACCGGACCATGTGCCTATCGCTGTCCAAACCGCTGTGCTGTCACTCGAGTGAAATGTACAGTTGTGAGAAAAAGTTTGTGAACCCCTTTGAATCACCTGCATTCCTGCATAAATGGCTCCTAAAATATGGTCTGATTGTCTAAGTCATAACAATGGATAACAAATAACATAAAAATACTTTTACATGTTTTTATTGAACATATTGTTCAAACATTAACAGCCTGGATTGTAGGTTTAGTAACTGTTGGAACGTCCTTTAGCAGCAATAACCTGAACCAAACGTTTCCTGTAGTTTCTGATCAGACCTGTTAGGAGGTGTTTAGGACCATTCCTCCTGAACTGTTTCAGTTCACTGATATTTCTGGGGTGTCTTGATGAACGCAGGGAAGTCGTTCCCTCCATGAACACCACTCTAACTCTGTTTAGTGTTTTTCTCATTGTGGAAACAGATGTTAGAAAGCTCAAGTTCAATCACATTGTGTTTAAGTATTGTTATGACTTCGATGAAGATCGGACCATATTTTAGGATCCATTTATGCAGGCATGCAAGTAATGCAAAAGGGTTCACAAGCTCTTTCTCACAATTGCATGTGTAATACGGTAATTTAAACGCTCGAACAACATTTACTGGACATATAGGTGAGAAACTGAACAGGGAGCCAGATTTTAAAAGGTAATGTAGAGTGCCAGTTACAATTCTCTACACTGACCTTCCATACAAATTTGAGTTGGTAGTAGGACACATTGCTGCATTGTAAAGATTAATTTAAAATGATGCCACCAGTGGCACAAAGCTTGATAGAATACAAACAAAAGATAAAATACAGCTTTCAAAGGGAATAGTCCCCTAGCATCTTACCTTGGCACAGTGCAGATCCTTGTGTTTCTTCAGCAGTTTATCTGCCTGCTGGATTGCCATCTTATTGTTGCCATTATCAAGGTAGTCTGAGGAGACATGAGGGACAATATAATTACAATGATAAGAATGGGGGATGTCGTGTAGTAACCATTTATTGTTTCACATGTTGGGCACTGTGAAGCCCTCAGAGACTGTAACAGTGATTAAGGGCTATACAAATAAATGTGATTTGATTGTTTGTAATTATGAGATTTGAAAACATCTTGCATGTTTACAGAGTGTGTGTTCAAGTGCAATGCTTATTAATGTGTAAAGCTGTAACTATAACCAAGAATGGCTGGTGAACACACACACACACACACACACACACACACACACATGCACACGCACAGACAGGCTTCAGGACAGCTGGGTGCCAAAATTAACTGTGCAAGACAGTACACTGTGATTATGTCATGTCTATTCTCTCTGTTCAAACTAGGGGAACTTTGTTGAACATCGCAGATGAACGTCAAGTTGGTGAAAGCCTATAAATTAAGAGACCCTTTGTTTATCATTTAGGCCCAGCAGGGTTGACAGGCTGATGGCACTGCTGCCAAACTAGGCAGCACTGAAACTGCAGCCATGGATGAAACAGACATTACCAATCTATCTACTTTTCAGCTGCTGCAACTCAGTGCTAAAAAGTGATTACTGTGTATGATTTATGAATCACATTGCCAACTAAGTCTGACCATTTATCAGTTATGGCAGTGACAGTCTGACAGTTCAGTCGGTGCAAAGCTAAGACAGAGCTGCTAATAGAAAAGTATGCAAAAATATGCAAAGCCTCGTAGTTGTTTTAACCACTCACTAATATGAAACCTACATTATTCAGTAGTGTATTATAGAGTCCGTATTTACAAATACAAGACCATGAGCTGACAGTTGAAAGCCTCTCATTATTTAGTCAACTTAGCTGTAGCATTGTGTTATGAACCAGTGTTAGCTGCGAGATGTAGCTACCAAACACTTATCGTTTCAGTCTAGACAGACATGTTATCACAACAGAAAGACCTGACACCCTGGGGTGCACAAGCCACAATAATACACAAACTTTCTTTTTTTTCTTTACACGCGTTCAGTTGCAGCATGTCCAAACACTGTCTGGCTAACACTTTGCTAACCCCAGCTAGCCAGCTAGCTGTCAAATAGCTAACGTTAGCAAAGGAGAAAGCACTTTGTCTTTGAGAATAATCCCAACCGGACGACAAATCTCTGAGTCAGTCGATATGATAACGCGACCGGGAACACCTCCCGGTTAAATACAGAGATTAAGGGTTTTGTCCATGGAGCCCCGGGACTGGTGCCGTGCCTGTCTCGGTGGCACGCCGGTTAAGGTGCACTGTCATTCGGCGCTGCAGGCAGCAGAGTCCGGGGCTGAGACCGGAGGGGCCGCAGCGCTGCCCTGTGGCCCCAACATGAGCTATTGTAACGACATGACCGGGATGTAGCCCGACAACTTTCACCAAACACCGAAACGGACATAAATGTGTAATCTCCCATTGAATCATTACCGTATATGGGTCTGAGTCTCCTGTCGTTGGGATCTTGCACATGGCCCCTCGCCGCCATGGTGGAGTTTACCTGGGTAAATGTTCACACATGCGCACTGCAGGCTGCCTCTAGTAGTGGTATGTTTAAAATGTTTTCGCTGAATAGGATATAGAAAGGAATAAACACGGAATAAAAACAGAAATTGTTAGTATTATTATAGTATTTAAACAATAAGAAACCAACCATTTCAACACCATATGTAGAAATGTGAATGTGAAACGGAATTTGTCAGAAAGAGAACTACAAAAAACGACAAGAACTACAATATTATGAGGGTATCCAAAGTAACATTAGAACATACTGAGGAAGAAAAAAATTAATGTTCCAGTATAAAAATATACCAAAATATAAAATATATAGATGTTTTTTACTGCTTGAATATTTCATATTTAGCCATTTTAGATTAGATTAGATTCTAACTATAATAAAATAGAGCTGAAAATCCAATGATCTTTGACAGGTCTGTTAATGTTTCTGAGTCTCCCCAAAGCTATAGACAACAAACCCTGGTCTCTATAGTGATCAAGTTTGTCGATGCTGCGATTTATTTGTAAAGGTTTGCACTAAAATAAAATTGTGCTTATTTGGATGTTATAAAGCACAAACAAACATTTGTCAGCAAAGTCAGTCGCCTATTCAGTGGGGCTTCGAGCTTTGTCTAAATTCACAAATAAGAACCACTGTGAAGAGGGCCGTCTAAGGTCATTTTGTGTACTTCTTGAGGGCGTGGTGACTTTCTTTATTTGTATACAAAGCAGATGTTGCGAATAAATAAGTTATTGTATTTATGAATAAAGAATAAAACCTACAGTGCTATTATTCATGAAAACTGATTATTACCACAAGAGAAAACATCATAGAAGACAAATCCAAAAGTAACAGACAAAGTAAAACAAAAACACAGGAGACAGCACAGCAATTTTCTTATTTGTTCAAATTTATTAGATATTCTGTTATGTTCCATTGTCTAGACCTTCAGTCACAGCTTGAAAGCTATGAAAAAGAAAAAGAAAAAAAAGAAAAACCTAGTTGTATTACATTCACTAATTCCCCTGAATTTCACCTCATCAGAAAAGAGAAAAATGAATGCATTTTGAATCTTTGTCTTTCAAAAAAAAGAACAGAAAAACACAAACAAAAGAAACAATAGATTTTGCAAGTGCTTATGTATGATTACAAGAAAGATACAGTATTTTGGACTCAATCTGTTTCCTATGCTTCTATCCCTCCCCTCACAGTCATACCCTGGCTGGCATCACTGGTAATGCTACACAAGTGTACATCACACAGTCAAATTTAATCTACAGGACAAGGCCCATCATTATCAAACTCAGTCAGACCCTTTCATGCCTCAGAAGTAATCTGAGGTCAAGCTGAATGCAGTTTGATTTTGAGAAGCCTCCCTTTAAAAGATTCCCTTCTTGTCTGATGCAGTTCAAGCGCTTCTCAAGAGCACCGATGCACTGATCAAACTTGAATGGATAATATCTAGACAAAGAAATGAAAATGCAAAGAATAGAAAATGTTGAGCATGCAGATCAAAATCTAGAGTTCTTACCATGGAAAAAATGGTTTCAATCATGGTTTGTATGAATGATGTAATGGGTACTAATGTCATGCTTGTACAAGTGTAAAAATATGTCAGTGTTCCTGCAGTTCAGCAACTTCCTGCATAGTTTGACACATGCATCTCCTCGTAAAGTAAACCTGTACATTCATAGGCATGGATGAGGTACAGTTAAAACCATGTGAAACATCACATGAATAGCATGCTCCACCATAAACACTGTAGTCAATAGCACACTGTCCACAGAGCTGACATCTGCTCTGAGAATATAATTTACTTGAAGTTAGTTACCAGTACAGTATTGGATGACAGAGCTGACGATGCTTAGCTGTGAATATTAAAAGTCCATACTTGGAAAGTTTGTGTATTTGTAGAACGGGCCTATTGAAATGTACACGAAGGACCCAGTCCAACAAGGACTCCACATGGTTACAATGAAAACTGAATTTTGGACGCTGGCTGTCATACAGGTCTGAAAAACAACAACCTCTTAAATCACAGCTGTAATACTAGGGTACCTAATAATCATATAAAACATCACATACACTCCACTAGAGCCCAAAAGGATCTGCACTGAACTCAAACTAAAATAAAGACATTAAAACTACGCTCTTGTTCTGAGAAGAGGCAACAACCTGAACCACAGGCAGCCAAAAAGCAGTGGAGCAGGATAAAGACGCCACCTACTTGCAGATCAGGGCTTATACTGTTACCCTTTACCAATTTAAACCACAAGGGGAACACCTTCGTCAAAAGCAATTTCATCCTTAATTATAAAGAGTTAAGAAATGTTCAGACTGACCTCATAATATCTTGCGGTTAAAATGAAATGCTTTAAATCGCTATACATGATACAGCCAAATCAAGCCAAAAACCAGAATACCCAGAATGTCAATCCACAACAAACATTGCAGATCTGCCTGGACCCATTTGCAGTCAGTTGAGAGAGCGAGAGAGAGAAAGATAAAGGCAATGCGAGAAAGACCGAAAAAACTACCTTGATTCATTCGCAAATGCATGGACTCTCATCATCTCCGTTTTAGACTGATCATGGCGTGAGAGCACAGCTATGTGCTAAACACACTCAGAAGCAGTCTTGATAGTTTTAGCTGAACATTATCCATCTCAGTCCTCAAGAGTAAAGGCAGGTGATAACACAAACAAGCACACAGATGCACGCGCTAACACAAAGACGCAGAGACGTATCGTACACACTCCTAGCGGACGCTAACCCTCTCTGATGAACGCAGACAATCAACTTGAACAAAGCTGCATTGCAGCGACTGTACGCTCGTGCAATGCCAGTTACTGAGGAGTTGCTGTTGTCCACATGCACAAGTGTGCATGTGTGGGAAAATGGCAGCAAAGAATTGTATATCATGCATAAGCATTATATTTTGAAACCATAATAAAAACAGGCATGGATTAGCCTCAAAATCAAAACTATAAAACAAAAAACTAAAAGAATATTATCAATCCCAACCAACTGCCAGACAGAGGGGAAAGTGAGACAAGGGGGTTGAGGTCTATACACAGATTCTTTACATGGACAACACTAGACAGACAGTATTGAGGGGAGAGATAAGGATAAAAGTAACTAGAGACAGACAGTTATAGTAGGAAAAATGGTCCAATACCTGCTTAAATGATCTTATACCAATTTTGTGGGAAACTGTTTTACCAGGAACTAAAACAACATCCTAATCAATTCAAAAGGCTTGACTTGCTGAGTCATGGTTTACACATTTGAATAGAAACAAAGCCCATTTTGATAATCAACTAACAATTACATATCAGGCAATTTACGTTCTGTGCAAAGAGTTTTTTTTCTTCTTTTTATATGTATGCAAAACCTTTTGTTTTTTCTGAGTGAATAGGAGGCTTGTGATTGGGAGAGGATCTGTACAGTACTGTTAACCAATCTTGTCAAACCCCCCAATGAATCATGTGAGACAGGAAGAGAAGAGCGGACGTCAGGGCCACTTCCTCATCGTGGTGGATGTGTCTCTGATGACATCATCATGACAGGGTTTGGTTGATTTGCCTCATTGCTCATGAGCAGCACTGGTGCCTCGAATCGGACCTGTTTGACGCAGCTGAGGGGTGTGGAGGAGATGCCCAGGGCGTAGGAGAGAAAGAGGAGAGTATCGTGATTAAGAGCATGTGTGAGGAGGGTGGACAAAATGCTAAACCCAATACAACAAACAGGCTCTCTGACCTGTGATGCAGAAATAAGCTGTATTTTGTGTCAGCACCAACTCGTGCAGTCATAAGCAATGCAAGTGCAGAAAAAGTAGTTAACTTTAACAATTAAATCAAACAAAAATTAATTTCAACAAGCGGAGGTTGTTAGCCTTGTCCCCAAACATCTCAAAACATTGGCAGCAGGAAAGCAAATTGAATGACGCATTCAAGGAGAGGACAAAGGAGCCATGCAAGAGAGAAAGTCAAAAGGTGAGACCATACGAATGTGAGTCGATTCATAATAAACATGAGAAGAAAACGGAGGAAAGCTATAATGGGAAGAAGGCAAAAAGCAGAGCTGAGAAGTGAAGCGAAAAAGTAATTGAAAACTCAAACTGGACAGCTCCGGAAGCAGACAGAATCGATAAGCCGGACAGCAATCAGACAACAGTAAGCATGACGGGTGGTAAATGAGCGGAGAAAAGACACGCAGGAAGACAAGTGCAGAGTGATTTCATGAGTCGCCGCCACCTCTCCCTTTTTAAACTTACTCAGCCTGCCTCTAGCGTTTGACCTACTGGGCGGGGCCTACTCTTCCATTGCAGAGGTGCCTCGCACGTCTCCCTTCTGACGCATCTAATGTGAGATTCAGGAGGAAATGGTTAGATGAAGCAGGCAAGGTATCTTGTGTCGTGTTCCCCCTCCGGCAGATTGGTCACCTCAGTAATACGCATCACGATCATCACTACTGTTATCATTCAAAAGTTGTCCACAAGAGAAAACAACATTTCATGCATTTAATCCCTTGCTTTCTGCAGATCTGTAAAGATAGGAAAGACATTAGCAACGTGACTGACTCCTGTTGGAAAGCTTCTGCTGTATTCCTTTACATTGCACTTAAGTTAGCAGCCCTGGGGGAAGACATACTGCTGCGTAGCATAGGGGGAATGGCTGTTCATATGGCTGGCCAATTACCTCCTCAAGCTCTTTTTGAGTCTCCTCCTCCATCCGCCTGATGTCCTCCATGGTCAAACCCACCCAGTTGTCAATCCAGCAGAATAGCTGACGGTGGAAGTTGGTGAAAATACGTTTCTCTTGCTGTGGAAAGAAGGAGAAGAATGAAAACTTAAGAGCGTCCTCTGAAATGAAGACAGGTATTATTCCCCACAAGCCATAAGTGGTTCAGAGACCAATGGGAAGAATGAGGGATTCACACTTTAAAAAGTGTCTTGATCCTTCCTTCAATTCCAGGATCATATTCATATTTGAGTGACACAAGCAGAACGGTGGCAGTAATATCAAAGTGAACAACAAGGTTTGGTGGCTCAGCTTTTTATTTTTTAATAATTTGTTTTTAAAATCTTCCTATGCTATAGTCGGTCTCATCTCTTCCCTAAACTGAACAATGCTTTGCTCAGTTTCCTCTTCTCTTTTGCCCTTTCCTCTCTCAGACAGTGAAATGTTTCTCAGAGTAATGGCTCCCTCTGGTGTACAATATAAAACAACACACTGCACATTTACAACACCTTTTACAGCAAAGGTCATCGATGCAAAATACAGATAATTTGTATATTTCAAAAGGGTTTCATTGATTTGATATACAATGATGAACAATTTCTTGTCAATTGTTCATTAACATCCTTAGAAATATTATAAAATAAAACTATAGATACTTCTGCAATATAATCTCATGTGTAGAAAGATTGTACTTTACCCTGTGGATGAAATTTTCCACTTTGCTCTGCAGACCCCACCACTTGAACTTGACAGTGACCAATTTGTATGCACACATGTAAGGACAATCTGCCTTCAGTTCATTCTGTCAGGGTGAAAAACAGAACATTCGTTTGTAATGAGAGGAAATAAAACAATTGCTCACTGAGTACAGATGTGACAGCTCTATGGGTGGAGGGAGATAAATAATAAAGGATTCTGTTCACATGCTCATACCTTCCATTCAGGGCCCAGAGGTCCTCTTTCCGTCCTGGTAGACTGGAAAAGAGCAGGATCTTCCTCTGACTTGTAGTCCTAAGAGAGAGGAATGGACAGAAACACAGAAACATCAGATCCTGTCAAAACACGACTATACCGGAGTCATCAGCTGTCTACCAGTCTACTGAAGGAACACTCTTTGTAAGAACTGAATCCTCCAGCAGGACTCTATACCTTATCACTGATATTTGAATGTGCTTTCTTTTGCATTGTGTAGATAACAGACCTCGTCACACAAACTGTGTGTGCACAAGTAAATTTATTTATGTATTATTATTTTGTGTATTGATATTTGCTAGACTAGCTGATGTTAATGCACTGCTCTCTCCCATAGCGGCCTCATGCTTACCATGCCAAACATCACTATTTTCCTCGCTAATGATGAATTGATGTCATGCTACTTTCTTAATGCAACTTTATTATAAAATCAGCACCAAGCTGGAAGCCATCCAGCTTCCAGTCAAACCCAAGGAGGCCAAATTTTGATCTGGCCTACATACAAATCTATGTAACACAAAGCAAACCATTGCACCCTGCATACTCAACGTACCGTCTCACACAGCCAAACTGCACATTGTTCATAGTAAGCTAGCTAGCAAGATCAAAATGGCTATTAAAGGAAGAACGATGCTGACGGCAATGTCAGGAGGTGGAATACGGATTGCTTTGCTGTCTTATTTGTTCACACCTTAGCAGTCAATGGCAAATGTTCTCACAGCCACCTTCATGAGTGACATATGCACATAATCTGAATACAAAGCAGAATTCAGCAATTGAACATTTCCCAACTTTTAACATATCGATCTGCAGTTCGTATGGAGCGCATACTAGAATACTTGGCAGACAGAAGTAATATAATTGCAGGGCAAAACTTAACTCAATGTCATGTTTGACTCAGTTGAGCGGGTCAGTGTTTGCCCACTTCAAAGTTAACTACTTTGCTTGAGAACATGCCACACACAAACACCAATCTGTTGCATCTCCGAAGCTGGCTGTATATCAGTTGGCTATATGGTACATGTAAGGAAATATGTAGAAGTAGAGAAGAAGCACACACATCCCGATGTCAAGGGCAGGTGCTGGGCAGATCAAGGACAATATGAAAAATAAATAAAGTCAGTTATTTATTTTACATGTAAGAAGATGAACATGACCAAAATTCATTATTTCGGTTGCACATTGTTTTGCCATGTTCTCTAAGGCCTTGTGTACAGACTATGCTAATGGACTATATGAGACATTTAAAGGGTCAAAGATCATCACTTTGCAATTCAGTCCCGTTACTCCATGTGGCCTTACTTATCCTCATCTTTTAGGTACTACAGTCAGTATTTTAGATATAGCCCAGACAGATTCTGGCACCACGTCCACAACACAATACCTACTGCTGAGCCCAGAGTTCACTGTGCTGTTTTAATCCATCAGATCTGTTGAGAAAGAGTGGCGAATACCTGGAGCAGATGGACCTTCGGGTTAAGCCATGGCCTCAACACAGATCCACTTAAGTCATTATTTTACAAGAACTAGTATAAGAACTGCAGCCTTATGGCAACTGTACTCCACCTAGATGAGAATGGCTTAATGCCTCCTTTTAGATTTTAAACCCAGGGTAACTTGTTAATCTAAGTATTAGTGACTGAGACATGTCACCATTGCACTTTAAAAAGGGGGCTGTGAAAGAAGCTTTTATTTAAAAGGCCTCATACAATTAAAAACAAAAGTAATCAGACTTTACAGACTTCTTGCAAAACTTGCTACTAATCGCAATGGTCTTTAATAGCATCCCTTTCCCCATCTCAATCTTCTCCATTTTTGACATTTGATCAAATGCTGACAGCATTAATAAACCACAACAGCTTGTTTTTCTATCTTAGTAAATGCAGTTGAAATGCCTGAACGCTGACTGTTCATAAAACCCCAAATGGGAGAGCATGAAGAGTGGTTTTGATAAGTGCACCAAAATGAGAAGATATTGTGTTTTATAGCTGCCATTTAACAACATTCCACCATGCTGTAAAAAATAAATGCAGGTCAAACCTAAAAGGAAAATGTGCATGGCTCATAAAAAAGATAGATGATTAAATTGGTTTCAAAACATTTCCCCCGTGAAAATATTTGACAGAAGAAAACTGGAACTGGTATATAAACAGAAGAAAACTAATCTGATGGTTTAAAGCAAGAATACTTTACTAGTCTTATGTTATGTAAGACCAGGTCCAAGTCCACAAGTTGTTTTGTTTTAGAGGCAACGTTCACTTAACATCAACTCATTTGCCCAACTCCTCTAGTTATTATTATTATTATTATTAGCATGGTCAAAGAGGTCAGTTCTGGCAGGTGTTATCCAGTCATATAGATTGCTGGTTTAGATGTGCAAGCCACAAAGCGCGAGAGAGAGAAAACTCTTTTGTTTTGAAGTGAAATCTTTGTGCAAGACCTTCTGAGCTCCGATTCCTGATGTGAAACAGCCAATGAAACAGCCCATACAACCCCCTTTGATTCAATTTAGATTTAATGACTTCTCTCACAATACTAAAGTAAAAAGGCATACTTCAATCATAATTCTAAAAGATAAGTGCAATTCCAAAATATTTTACTCTGTTAATTTAAGCTTATAGTACTCGGGCAATGAAGAACAATTTTCACACACACTTCCAGTCCAGATTCAAGCTTGTTAATGTGACTTCAATATCTCATATTGGCCAATCAGGCTCTATGGATGAAGACCATGAGAAACATGGATACATGAATAGAGTGCACCCACTACTAGCCGGCATCCTTTGAAACCTCCAATCAACATGTAGGACCAGGCCTCTTCCTCAGGGTGGAGATATCCTATTGTAGATCACAGGTGTCAGTTACCAACACCAGCTACCTGACAGCTGCTCAACACAACTGATCCAGCCACTCGACGCCCAGACACTTACTTTATTGGTTTGAAAAGGCCCTTAAATACCACCAAACTCTCATGATTTGTTTTTGTGCTGGAATAAAACCCCATATGGCTCAAGTTCAAACCACCACTATAAAAAGAAAATGGCATCAAGCAAATGCTTTGAACATAAAACCTCACCCCAGGGGCCACTTCTTCTTTGTTTGCAATATCTATGGGAACCACCTCCACAGTACTCCACGTAGGACCGTCCAAGTCATGCACCTGGCACGGAGAGAAAGGAAAGCAGTTAAGCTATGGTACTGTTGTGATGGAGAAGATCATATATGGGCACAGCTACTAGAAACACTTTCAACAGGCCTTGTGTGAATCCAGTGGGAGGATTCAAAGCTATATTATCTTATCAACTATTTCTCTTGTATATGCAGCAACCTTGTCCGGCCTTTAAAGGACAACCCCACCCTCAGATGCTCTTACACGGTTACAAATCATCAATGTGTGATGTTGAATGCATTCCAGGAGTTATTTTGTGATGTTTTGTAATTTACCTTTGTATTGTCCACACCGTCCCCTCAACCTGCCTTGTCTACTTGAGTTAGTGATTTCCTACATTTCCCAGAATGCCTTTTGACAAACAGACGAAGTGGAAAGATGGGAAGATTTCCCAAATTGCTTTGTCAAGCAAACAAACTGCAGCAGGTATTTCAGTAGTAGTTTATCCTAAAAAGAGTTGATTGTGCAGAAGTGTACTAGTGTGAATATATCTAATATAATCTTGTAATTATCAATTGTATTACTTTGGACTGTTTGACACACAATTTGTACCATCAAGTGGGACATATCAAGAGACTTCAAAAAGTTCCCATATTTCCTTGATGTGAGCATTTCCCCCCAGTCAGAAGGTTGTATTTAGACCTGAACATCCTCAGCTGTAGGTTTTTAGATTTGTAGGCCCCTTAATGCAAGACACAATATATCTTGTGCTACATTGAGGCTGCTGTCTGTGAGGAAATTGGTGTCTCTTCCTCTTCTATGATGGATTTCTCACTGTGTGATTGTCCAACATTGGTTGCAAAATGATGAGTCTAGAGAGCAGCCCTTGCTCTTTGAGTCTGTGACTGGCACCAAAATGTTTACCGTTGTTTTAGATCGCTGAATTGTTTTCTCCTACTAAACTATTTCTCCTATTAAATATCTTGATGTGACGCCACGTCATCTACGTTTGGCCAATTAATCATGGCGATATGAAAAATACACCGCCAAACAACAAAATGGACCCAAAAACACAAGCTCCACTGCCAATAGCATTTTTTAAAAGAGTTAAAAACAGAGTTTAGGGTGGATTTGTCCTTTAAGGAGGTCAGGCACACCTAATGAACACTAACATGTCCCCTGCATGGTTATTTCCAGTCACTTACATTTTCTATTGTTCCCATGTCAGGTTTGTGCCACGTCTCAATTTGTATCATGAAGTCATCCTTCATGTACTCGTTCTGAAAAGACAGGACAGAGAACACAGATTTCCTACAAGGAAAATAACATTTTTGTTCTGTGCTTCTGGTTCAAGACATTTACCAATACACAGGACACACACAGTTATCCCTTGTGCTGTAGATCAGGGTGAGTGCATACATAGAAAACTAGGTTTACAATAATAAAGAGTGCAACTGAACTCGGCCAATAGAAACTCAGAGAATGGAGGGTTCTGAGAGGTGTACTTAAACCCCACAGCTAATCCAATTAACCAATTAGACATTTCGACCTAACAAACACTGGTGATGGTACACTGCTCTGCTCGTCTATTTTAAACCCTACCAAGAGTGGTTAGCTTGGAAATGAGGTGCAGCAACATCAAGCTGGGATACCACTTACCAAAAGAGGGATGGGAGTGTCAAATATCATTCACACATCAGTGAAAGTTTGCTACATTGTGCATGTGTGTGTGTGTGCCAAAAGCAGTCAAACTGCCTAAGCTTGTTAGTGTTTTCCAAACAACTCACCGTCACAACTGCAGTGGATGGAGCAAAAAGGGAAACAAAAGAAAAAAGAGCATCAGTACAAATAGGATCAATTGAATACATCAGCAATGAGAGAAACCTTCATGTTGATAATGAGAGAAACCTTCATGTTGATAATATGAGAGAAACCTTCATGTTGATAATATGAGAAACCTTCATGTTGATAATATGAGAAACCTTCATGTTGATAATATGAGAGAAACCTTCATGTTGATAATATGAGAGAAACCTTCATGTTGATAATAGAGAGAAACCTTCATGTTGATAATATGAGAGAAACCTTCATGTTGATAATACGAGAGAAACCTTCATGTTGATAATATGAGAAACCTTCATGTTGATAATACGAGAGAAACCTTTTTTTAAGTAGATTATGCTAGCAGAGTGTACTGAAGTGCTACCAGTATGAAGTGGTAGCTCAGCTGAAACTTACCAGTGCGACAGTATGGGTAGGCGTTCCAAGCCTTTTCGTGGAAAACTAATGCTCCATCCGGTGCAATCATCTTCACGAAACCTGGGACTTTACTACAGTGGGAGAAAAATAAATAATAAAATAAGGGAAACAACTAACAATATATCGATATCAACAACCTAATAAGGAGCAGGGCTGCCATTTTGAGGAATAGTGCTGTGGTGTTTAGCAACTATTTTTATTTTATTTTTATTTGACCTTTATTTAACCAGGTAAAATCAATTGAGAACCATTTCTCATTTACAACGATGACCTGGCCAAGAGGCATCAGCCTAAAATGACAGTCAACACAAAACGACAGACAGTACGGGTACAGTACAGTACGACATACAGTATGACAAACAGTACATAAGAAACGGCGAAGGACAGCATAGGTAAATAAAATAGATTTAAAAAAAATAATAATAAAAAATAATAAAAAATCAAGAAACCAATAAATAAATACTGTGTGCAAGAGAAGGTGAATTAGTGAATATTCTTTGTAGAGTTGTAATGGGAGAGAGAGAGAAGAGAGGGCTGTTGCAGATTTTGTTTGAATGTGAGACGTGAGTTTGAGTGTTTTGTAGTGTGTTCCAATCGTCTGCAGTGGCAAAACGAAAGGAATTACGTCCGAAGACAGTACGGACTTTTGGAATGATGAGCATAAAGAAATCACTGGCTCTTAAACGGTAATTGCTGTCGGAGACGTGCAGCAGGATTGAGAGGTAACAAGGTGTCTTTCCCAGGAGTGTTTTGTGGACTAATTGCAGCCAGCGTTGTTGTAGCCGCCTGGTATGAAGGGAGGGCCAATCAACCAGTTTGTAGAGATCACAGTGGTGAGGGGTGAAGTGTGCACATGTGGCAAAACAGATTGCTGAGTGGTGAAGTGTGTCGAGCTTGCTAAGGGTGTCCCTTTGATGCCATTTCATAGATTGTATCATCATCAAACAAAGGAAAGATGGTCATTTTAACGAGAGTGTATTTGGCGGAGTGCGTGAAAGAAGCCTTGTTTCGATACAGGACACCAAGTCTAGCTTTGACTTTAGCCAGAAGGTTATTGATGTGAGTGTTAAATGAGAGATGAGTCCAACCAGAGGCCAAGGTATTTATAGGAGCTGACAAACTCCAGTTCAGAGCCATCAGCAACTATCCTGTCATCAGCAACTATCCTGTCAAGTGTCCGCGAGCTTTCATGATTTTCCCCTAGCCACATTAAATAATGTTGCAGGTTTATTTGGCCTCTTTGGAACTGCCTCATGTTTGAAAATCTTTCGGAAAAAGTGAAAAGCCAGACCTCTTTTTGAAGTTGACACATACTGCTAATTGGCATTCAACAGTTCAAAAGTCCCTTTTCATCTGGTGTTTCCATCCATTTTGTCCACCCTCTGCATATGCCAACTGAATGCCAGGTAATAATATTCAGAGAAGTAAACTAATTTAAGGCTTTTGATCAACAACTTCCAATTCTCAAATGTTGGAAGTTGAGGCACACAGGCGCTCTGTCATAGTAAAGTCTATACACAATGCTTTAAAAAACAAAGCTGTGCATGTGAGAGAGTTGCATGTTGAGTGTTTTGAAGACCTACCTCTTTAGATGGTAGATTTTATGTGTGTATTGTCCCTTCTCTCCTTCCTTCTCATACGGTTCATTTTTCAGCACCTCGATGCCTTCTCCTCCTCCGGTCTCATTCTTGCTGGCTTCAGCCACAGAGTACAGCTGCCCTACTTGATACTGAGTAACAGAAAGAGGAGAGACACAGACTGAATATATGACCGTATAATTACGGTGATTCTGCACTGAACAGCTTGCGGCAATTTCTATTTAGGCAGTTTTGCGAGGATTACAGATTGAGATGGAAAGCCACCGTATGTTAAACCAACAGAAAGGATTTGATGGTTCTATTCTGGATTATTCTAAACATCCAGTTAGTTTCCTGCTCTGATAACATCCCTGTGACAGCTAGCCTGCAATTCAAATCTACATGGTTTCAAACAAGAATTTGAAACATTATACACAATTTTCATTAAATTATTATTCCATAGGTTGCACCAGAGTCAATGAGCATTTTAGAGCAGAATGGTGGCCAGAATCAAAAAATAGTTAATTTCTGTAGGCGCTCTGCAGGTCCTTTAAATTATATTTACCATTGCATACATTGTGAGAGCAAATGTTTCAGTTTTTATTAGATATTTTATTTATTGTCGATTCCAGTTCCAGAATGGAAATACAATTAAAGCCTAATGTATTTGAGATAGAAGACAGAGAGAAGAGAGGACAAAACACAGCCTTCATTACCATTCACAATGTTTCTAGAAAAAGCCAACTGTCCGTAATAACTGATTTTAAAGAATGAATATACGGTTTGGGATAAGCAAACTGATTGGCCACCAATCAAAATCGAGGATTTCCATTCTACGTTATGCTAGCGCCCCCTGATCTCATAAGAGCTGATTCTATAATGGGAAAAACATCACACCGAGTGTCCGAGGGTGGGATTTTCATTTATATTGCATGGGCAGTATTAGGAGCATTTCCATAAGCTGACAGAACAGTGGATATGTAGAGAGTTTGGCTTTGCTAAATGTTAGCAACATGCCTTGTTATCTGCAAGTGAAATAGTCCCACACAAAACTGCAGACCTTGCTTGTTTAACATTTCTTCATTGTGGGAATTTCCCATGTTGGGATACATGAAAATGTTCCCCACAGTAATCAGTTTAAGCCACCGTGTTGTGATAAACACACATTTGTTTTGATTGACAATAGTGATATATAGCATAGATCAGATGAGATATAAACCAATTAGATTTTTAGAATAGTTAAGAACTACCCTACCCTAGTGTGGTAGAAATGATGTCTATATCTCGTGTCTTTCTGAGTAATATGATTGTGTAGTACACATCTCTAGTGCTAGTATGAGGTCATCCTAACTGTTTTCATTACTGTGGGCCCATACTGAATTCCAACCCCATGAGACTCAAAGAAACCTTCAGTACTGTACATATTGTTTAGTCTTTGTTGTAAATAACCTTGTAGATGTTTTAGAAACGACCCCCTCCTGTCTTTCTGCCCCTTTATAATCACTGTTCAGATAGTTCTCTGGTAGAGATCTGAATACCCCACCTTGTGTGTACTTCTCTCCTGAGCGCTGAGCTTTTTGTTATTAAATATACTTGACTAAATCATGACACGACTTGACTCTGAATCTTTAGTTAAACATTTTATTCAACACCTAGACAATAGGTGGTTACTAGCCAAAGTGGCTGGTACAGTAGACAACAAAATTCACCAGCACTTGATTAGTGGCTTGTGTTAACTTGCCACCATGAAAGCAACACAGCGATATTTTATCTCTAGTAACAGAAACCTTTACAACATGTAGTCTATAGTTTAGTTTAAATAGTCTACACTTTGACTAAAGAAATCCAAATCCAAATGATTGTGATTTCAACTAAGAGCAGGGTGGTACAGAGACTGCAGTTTTGAAGGACCAGCAACCAGCAGTCCCCAGTCCAATTCTTCTCTCTGCAACCTCCACCACCAGCCCGTCACATCAAAACCAGCGCTCTCTAACAAAGGCTCTTTTGTCTTCCTATGAGCCCCAACATAAGCCCTAAGCAGAGATGAGCAGAAATGGTTCCACTTTATGTACAGGATATAGGAATGGAAATAAAGGCATAAATTGAGGTACCGGGACTCAAAACACATAGATCATCTAGGTTCATCAACTAGATTCAAATAATCAGGTCTTCTGTGCTCAAAATGACTTGTCAAATAATATTTGCAAGCAAGGTACAGTAGTACTAGTGATACTCACCTCTTCTACAGAGACCGGCAAGACTACACGGCTGAAAGAGGGAGAGCAGGGGAAGGATGGGAGGGAGGGAGAGAGAGAGACAAAGAAAGTTAAAATCAAGTTCGACTCATTGAACTATTGATAGCACATAACTTCCACTGGTGGCAATTCAAGGGTGAGTCATACACCAGTGTGAGGCCACATACACACATATACAAATCCCAACCATATTTAATTTGTCTACCAATACTTAGTCCTCTCGTATCTGTAACTTTCAAAGCCTTTGGTGAATGTAGATTGTAGATTGTCTGTAAATTTTCATTTGTTAATGGCAGCCAATTTATACAATGGCGATTGTTTATAGAACAGTTCCAGGATTCCCATAATAGGGACATTTTGGCAGCCACCAAACCATTTCTGCTGGGACCAAAGTGAGAAAACAAGAAAGAGGAGGGGGGAAATGACACTTTAAAGCATGTCACTTCATTAAGCACAGGAAACAGATGTCTCCTTATTGGTTGTATAGGTAAGACTTCTGATTGTGCTGTTTGCTCGGCTAAAAAGAGCAACTCAAAAGTATCTACAGGTCCATGTCAGTTGAGTTAGAGGAGATGTTTCAATGATTATTGTGTTCTTAAAATCAACCAATAGACACTGACCCAGAATAAAAACCATAACCATAACACTGACAGTGTTAATACGTGTTTTCACAAGTTTAGCGCTTGTATGCCACTCTACATATGTCTATGATCATGTGGCAACAAGGCAAGAGCAGAATATCCAGCTTTTGTGTGGTTATGCTTGTTTTTGGTTTTGGGCAGGGTAGTCCCTGGAGGAAAGTATATTGATTTCTGTCCAGTGACGTGACGGGCCATTGACTGGCTTGAATTAAAGAATGCAAGTACATTGACTGCAACGTGCTCAAATCAATTACATCCTGTAAGACAACCTAAAAGACCTGGTAACTAAGAAATGAGGAGGAAATGCAGTAAATAAGTGACTAAGCTGTGTGTAGTCATTACAGAGGAACCCTGCATAAGGGAAATACTGTGTGCGCTCGTACATGAGTCAGTATGATAGAAGTCAACAAGCATGAACCAGCTGGAGGCTGGTGTGCTGTACATCCACATACCATGAAGTAGCTCAGTGATTTTATGTTTATGTTGATGCATGAATTAGATATTTTGTTCAGTGATTCTCTAAGTTACAACAACAATGTGTTACCACAGCACTTTGGTGTTAACTAGTGGAGTTTTTAACATGTAGTTTCACTCTAATCGTAAATACCCCCACCCCTCCGCATGAACACCTACAAAGCACTTGTTGATATTATAACTTAATTGTGGAAAGTGGGAGGGCACCAAAGATATGAGCTTTTTCTGCCAAGATAACGAGGCAATTAGATGGATATATTCAATATAATAAATGCTGTGTAGATTCTGTAACCTCTTCAAATTTTAAACCGCCTATAAACCTGGGAGGTTTGATAGCCGTCGTTTCTACAACTTACACATGCAAAAAAATACACCTTAAAATGGTACACAAATTCAATGCAAAACTTGAGATTTACATTCAACAAAAACATGAAAATGTACCTGCACCTAAGCCAAATAGCAAGTGTACATACACACAGTTTGAAGTCTGTGATATTGTTGGATAATAACATTGATTAGATAAAGTTATTACAATCACAGCAATAAAGAATACAAAGGAGGAGGACAATGTGCACAAATGCTGCCAACTACACTGTGAGGCTTATCTAGGCAATTTACTCGGCTGGCCAGAAACCCTAACGTCTACCTTAACGAAACCAAGTGTTCCCAATCTTCATATACTACTGAATTGCTTATTTTTAAATCTTTAACACTTCAGTAAAAGATAAAACTGTTAAATAATTAACTGTTAATGTATTCATTCTTGTACTGTTGACATAAACCCTGGACTCATTATCAAGAACTGATTATCCACCCAGACACCAATATGTTTTGACTAGGGTGTCAACAATGCAGACAGCCATTTGGAGTTCAGTCATTTGTAAATGGACTTGCCTAAATCAAAAGGTTATATTCTTTCATGGCTTTAGTAAAGATAAACTAGTGCTGTAACCTTTTTTTAGGGGACACAATACGATTTTCAGAAACTTTGATTAAACAAGTCAAAATGTAGCACCACTGGAAAAAACATTAGCAAAATGCAACACCCTAGAGTGCAGTGTTAGTGGTTTTGCCTCACACTAGTGTGCCATTTTTATACCAGGAAGAAAAAAAAAAGAAAATGTCTCTGGCCATGCTTATTGCATATGTTTTAGTCTCAATCAACTGTGATTTTGAAAGGGACTGATTGAGTGCAGTGACCATATTACAGCACAACACACTATTTTAGTCACTTCTGCAATGGTGTGGCCTAGCTTAAACCCTGCCCACAATTATTAGTTTTATAGTCTGCAAAGTACACCTCAGCCCTATTTCCATGGAGCACAATTATGACTCTGTGTTATCCAGAAGTTTGTAATAATTGCCATAGAGAATCCATACAGAATTTCAATGTCTGTACTTGTAGTCGACATAAAAAACTTTTACTCCACATTATCTACTGCATTTCCTCTAATACTACTAACCAGAAAACATTTGTTTTGTATTGACTGACAATGAAGAGGACATGAGAATATATCAAGGTAAAAGAAACCAGAACCCCCTAAAACAGCTTTTACAACAGCGTATAAACACAACTTGAGATGTTATGCAAACAGGCACATAATCTGAAACAAAAAGACACGCCAATGTCAGCTGTGCATGTCTCACTCCCTAGAAGGCTACATCCCACCTGTGCACTGGCCACCAATCACCCCTGCCTAGTTAGCAAAGCCTAGACAATCCCATTTATGTAGCACAGCAATCCAGGGCAGGGAAACTAGACGTTGTCAGACAGGCAAAGAGGTGTGCACACGAGCAGATGCATCAGGCTAACAGGGTTTGAGCCGGGACAATGTTGGAGGTCATCAACCTGGACCCTTCTGGGGGGGGGCAATAATCTCGGTCCATTTTGTTATGCTATGCATCACACACTAATGAATATGTTGTCTAGTGAGATATACTGTATTACCACTGACATGCAATAAATTAATCAAGAAATTGTCTACAAGTGAGGAACATGCTCCTTATGGATCAGAGAAAAGAGCACACTGGCTCCGGCTAGGAAATGTTTGGAAGTTTCTGACGACAATGCTGGTACCTTGAATTCAATACTGATAACACTCAATACTATCGTGGATACTTTGTGTAAATGGAAGCACTTCAACCTTACCACTGCATACATACCCTCACCAAGCACAACACACGCAACCAATACTTAACAGTTCAACACAGATTGTGATAACGTCTAACAACACAAGTCAGTTAGGAGCTGTACATTTATGATCTGCAGAAATTACTCATGGCCATGTGGCATGACTTTGTTCATAATATTACTAGAAACATGCAAAATGCAACACAGCTAAAAGTGAAACACAGTAAAGGCAAGGGATCAGCGTGGGCTACACTCCAGGCAGTGAGAGCTATAGATTATCATCATCAAGGCTAATGATTTGGGCCACATAGACCAATTACTGATGAACGTTAGCAAGGCTTTTGCTGAGAGACCAGATGATCATCATAAATATCCCTATACACTGTACATATATTTTCATAACAGTATACCTACAGAAGACATAAAACTATACCAAATGTATGGCCCATTTATGTTTTCACTGTGAATCAGTCAGCTAAACTTAGACAGTTAGTAAAAGAGACAAACAGCTTAAAATAGTAGCGTATAATAGCTTATAATGTAATAGTAGCATCCTGCGGCTACAGTGGCACAGCATAGGAGCAACCATAACGTTAGCCCTGTTAGCGCTGGATATGATGGAAACACATTATGAACCAGTTGGGCTTTGCCTTTATCAGACTCAACCCTGCACAGTTCCACAATCCTGGTTCTGAGAAATGGAAAGGAGGTCTTAGATCTAGTTAATTTGGGTTGAACTAGTTTCTGCTATAGCAATAGTTCAGATAACGAGTTAGATAACCTAAATTGCACTTTAACTACTTGCCTAGGAGAAAAACTTAATTTGCACATTTTGCACCTGTCCTTGGGGGAGCTGGTTAAGCCTCCAGGTTTATAAGGGGTGGGAGGGGCTCCGGTGATAGGGGAGGAGCTGTTTTAAAACCCTGAAAAATACACTAAGCTGAATATAGAGGACAACAACAAACCACATGAGGAATAATTAGAGAACAATTTCATCCTTCCTCAACATCTTTAGACCTACTGAGATGACGTATGCTACGATGTATGCTAGATTAAAATGGAAAAGCTTACATAGATAGACTTTGGTCAAATAATATTGGCACAGCCTGCCACCACCATGGTACAGCCTGGGGTTGGGGTGACTGTGCATCATAGTAATACCTGCTAGGTGTAAACGGGCTCACATGAAATAAAGTAGAAGAGGCTAGACTAATGTTGGTATAGCGGACTGGGTAGCTTTTCAGCTAGTGGCTAACTGATACATAACAATTACGCTCCCTTAGTCAGCCCTTTCTTAGATAAGAGCTCAACATTCATTCATTGTGTTACCACAGTATTTTAATAGCAAATAGCAAAGCTTACAGATGGCATTACTTTAATTTAGTTTGTTTTGCTAATTTATGTTTTTGAATCAGAAATGTGGCCAAATATCTGCCTTGACATTTGCTGGAGCTGGTTTATTGGTGCGTGCCATTACTATTGAAGAAATGTTGTTTGGTGAAGTGGGGCCTCTATAGTACTCAAAGTTGCACTGAAAATATCAGTGAGTGAAACCTACAGGAGTGGAGGTTTTGATACAAGCCTTTTCTTTGCTGCACTTCTCTTATAGCATTGTGGAAGTATCATTTTGAGCGAAAATGTATCAAAGCAGAGATTGTCGTTTGCTGAGTGGTTTGCGTAACTGACATGTAGCCAAAAGCCATGCACAGTTGACATAAACTAAATTGATTATGCAAATCCATCAATGTGTATTTGAATCATCAATGCATTATATATAAATGTTCATACTGTATATGCATGAAAGACAAATCTTATTAATGGTTAATGATGCAATGCGCAAAGGACCAATATGCAGAATATAGGGCAAAGAAGGTCACTGAAGATGGCTGAAAAAACAACCAAACCTGTGAGACTGCGATATTCAAAACAAGATCTGGGAATGTTTCAAATCAAAACCCAACCATACAGCAGAGTGGAACCTAGCAAAGTAGAATGGCCAGTTCTGGCTAGTTATGATGCTATTTATGTGATAGACAGCATCCTCCACCTGTTCCTCAAAGACATGACAACTTAATAAAGCTTTGAATTTTGAGTGGCTCAATTAATTTATTTTGTTATGACCAATGGAACTATAAAAAATAATAGTTACATTAATTGATTAATCCAAAAGAAAAATGCTAGATTAATTGATTACCAAAATAATTGTTAGTTGCAGCCCTAATGCACATAAATGTAACGCATGTTGTTGCTCTGCCAATCACAAGCAAAGCTGAAGTAGTTGGCTGTGAGAAGAATAACAATAAATGGGATTTTTCTGGAACTACATTTAAAGTGAAAGTACTTAAAGTTCAAACATTGTGTGAACACCTAAACCCTGGCGTTGGTCAGCATAAATTCTACTGCAGTTTATGCTGCCTGTGATTTTTGAAAGGGGTCAACTGAACACACTGGCAAATTTATAGAGGGGCATTTTATATTTAAGGGGGACATTGGAGAAATGACGTGGTCTGGATCAAATCTTGGTCTAGAAGAGCAGAGCAGACCCATCTAGCAGGTTACTTTGGGTAGACTGGAGAATATATCCTGGCAGATATTTCAGGCCCCTTTGACAGTCTGCCACATACTCTAAGTTCCAACACACAC
>CABFOP010103009.1:0-10466 GCA_900683385.1 Anoplogaster cornuta | reverse complement strand
CTCCAACAACGATGAGAAGGCCTACCTGGAGGAAGTGGCTGACCTGTCACTCTGGGGTCAGGACAACAGCCTCCTCTTGAACGTCACCAAAACCAAAGAGCTGATTGTGGACTTTAGGAGAGCACAACAACAGAGGACGTACACACCACTGAGGAGTAATGGGACTACTGTGGAGAAGGTGAGCAGCTACAAATACCTGGGAGGCCACATCGCAGAGGATCTGACATGGACAACACACACAGACACTCTGGTGAGAAAGGCAAGGCAGCTCCTTTACCACCTCAGGCAGCTGAAGAAACTCAGAGTCTCCCTGAGGATCCTTCAGTCCTTCTACTCTGGAGCTGTAGAGAGCATCCTGACAGGAAGCAGCACTGCCTGGTTTGGCAACAGCTCTGCCCAGGATAGGAGGGCTCTGCAGAGAGTAGAGGAACTACACTCCCCTCTCTGCAGGACTTCTACACCAGGAGGACCAGAACCAGAGCCTGTAGGATCATGAAGGATCCTCACCACCCCAACAACGGACTGTTTCAGCTGCTGCGGTCAGGCAAGTGCCTCCGCAGCCACACAGCCAAAACAGAATGCTCATTTTAAACATTTTAAAAACATTTAAAAACAATTTTGCAATGTTATAGAATATAAATAATGATACAGTATTTCAAATTTCTGTCTGACTTTAAGTTTAAAATTAGTTTATATCAAAACTTGTGTCATACCTCTTTCTTTGCCTCTTTTCCACCTCTTCTCTCTCCTTCTCCCCTGAGCACCAGAAAGTTTTGTCCTTTTTGACATGACTTCTGGTCACTTGCTGTCCCGTTGTTTTGATGGCGTTACGTCAGCTGCCAGGTAGAGCTGTGGAAGTCATTCATTCCCATACATTATGCCTTGACTGCCTACCAGCATGTAATAGGCCCGATGGAAAACCAAAAAAGATGAGTTGAGTTGAGCCGGTATCATGCGGTGGAAAAGCAACATAATAAAAAGTTAAGGCTAGACTAAATAACAACATTCGGTTATTTACTGTTATATACTTAATTGTCATTATCTGGTCCACTTACCACTGTCTTGCTTTTTATTCTCCTCATCCTCTTGTTTCTCTTTCTCTTCACTTCCAGACGGATAACTCCAGACGGATAAATTAATTTCCCTTCATCCCTTTCAATTCAAACTTTGAGAATGTTATGGGAATCATGCAAATTAAACAGGAATGACATGGGGTCCCTTTAGGGAGGTTTCCTACTGAGATGTCATTGCAAATCGTCCATTAGTTGTGGGGGAGGGGTTGTGGTCACTGTGGTTGCCACATTTTGAGACATTGCTGTGGAGTGAGCCCTCGGGGCCCCCCTAACAGCCTGGGGCCCCAAGCACTTGCCTGCCTTGCCTGTTCACAAGCTGTGCGTCTGCATGTTTGCATGCATTAAATCGAGAGTCACAAAAAGCATAGGATTACAAATGAGGCCACTGGGCCAGGAAATCCTCCAGGTTCATATGATTTGTGGAGGGCAAACAAAGCCAATTAGAGAGGGGCGGGACCCCTGGACTTTTATAGCACAATAAGGCCAGAAAACACTCAATGAGCCGCTCAGGTTTCCTAAGAAAAATAAGCACCAGTGTTGAAATCTTCACGTCAAATGTACAGTTCACGAGAAATTTGAGCGTGCCTCGTTTCTCATGCGAGAGCAGAGCGCAAAACTGTTGCATTTACATGAACTTCACCTGTCGGGAGAGATTACTTTAAGGATCCGACACCCGTATCTAAAAGTGAGTCAAAAAGGCAGGCGATGAGGAGGGGGACGTTTTTTAACGTTATTTACTGCTCATGAATTTGTAGTTCGATGGATCACGCGGCTCTGTGCATCTGTTTCCATTTAGGAACCTACAGAGAGATTCAATGACTATAAAAAATAATTGATCTCAGATACACGGAGAGGCCCATTGATGTCCTGTAATTGTGTTGTGCTTATTCATACCCTGACATAAAGCACACATCCTCGAGCTGAGAAAAAAAAAGCAGAGGAAGACACATAAATATTTTCAGTTGCGGGAGAAGCAAAGTGAGTAGTCCCTGAATCTCCACTGAGAGGTTTGCAAACATTAAAGCACATCAGCTTCCAAAGTGCTCATTGCAATGTCGCATTGAGGCAAAACATAAACAGAGGTGCACTGCTCTGCGACTGCACTCAGGCAGGAAGATAAGCAACCCCCTTCTGCCTCACCATACACCGACCCTTGCTCTCGGCAAGGGTCTCATCAATAGATTCCTGCAGCATCAATCCATGTTGTTTAAACAGATGGCAGGAGCAGCAAAGAGCTTGTGGCGCGCCTGATCGAATGCTGGATAGGAAAACCCAAAGGACCCCGTGTCAGAGGCCACAGGGGCCGGTAGATTCTAAGCACATTAACATTCCTGAATAAATAACCCCAGGGAATGTTATTGTGGAGACGCTAAACAGGATTTTCCTCCCAGAGCCCAGGAGAACGGCCAGGCATCACTCCGGCGTCTCCACTGCCTCGGGTTAGTGGGAGCTGAAGAAGCCAGCCAAAAAGGAGAGTTCTAAACCCCTTATACAGTATATATAATTCACAACAAATGCAGAGTATGGAAGAAGTGGTTCTGAACTGGTTTGATGTGTCTTTCACTGCATGTTTTGTTTCAGCATCATCATTGCTCATCACTGCCAACATTTAACTCTTTACTTACTCCTGTGTATTATCCTGTGTATTAGTCTATGGCAAGGTATTCCAGTCACACAATAACACCGTGTTAGCACTTGGAATAAAATACACTATACTTAGAGGGGTGTAACAATACAATGTAAGTACAAAGTGCACAGATCTACTATACTAAAAAAAAATACTTAAAAAGAGTTCCAGTACCTGGCATAAGTCGTGTTGTGTGATGTGATGATATTTCCTGCAGTTTTCAGGGTTACGCCTCTCAGTACATTATGTGTTGGGGAGATTTTCATTAAGTACAATACACAAGTACTAATACACTGGAATAAGGCCACTGTTTTGTTCTGATGCTACAGTAGCAATTGCCACAAGTCATCACCCACGGATTTAGATATCATGATAATAACGGTAGCCATCAGGTGTTTTCTCATAGTCAGCAGTTAGAAAGGCATTTCCACCACATCATGATTTATGAAGGTCCATCAGATCAATCAGAATCAGTTAGTTGGTTTTGCCCTCCTGCAAATGATCCTGTAAAAAAAAATCATCTGACACCATGAGCCCCTGTTGCTGAGGGAGGCCCTTATGCTGGTGCTTTCATTATTATGATGATACCCTCTGTATGCACAAACACACATGCACAAAACCCTTGAGTGAAAGTATCTGAGCAAAAGCATCGGGGCTATCGTTTATTTTCATTCCCGCTGGACTCTAGAGCCAACGGACCAGTCTCACGGTTCTACGGTTCTTCAATTTCACGATGACTATCTGAGCTGTTGGATTCCTACCTCTGCCTCCTAATCACCATGAAATAAACTATGAAACAGCTGGTAAGTGGATCCAAATGGAATGCTACACAATAACACCCCCTGCAACTCAATAGCTGCACTTCTTCTCTTTTTCAGAAAGGTTGTTATTGCCAAATCCTTGACCTTCTTCTTCCCGTTGACTCCTCTGCATGTTGTGGCGTTAGAGATGCCTGGGGAGGAGGCAGAAACCACTGACATAATGCCTCTGGATCAGTCTGCGGTTCTGTTATAGTGCAGCTTGGTGCTGCCTAGATAGGAGCCGAGTCCACCCATCCCTCCCTAGGTGAATCACACATTCCTAATGTTGGAGGTCACCGTTGACGGAGGACTCAGACACATTGATGGTTGCATGAAATGCGGCTGGACTTGATTGGGTGATTTTTCTCTTAGGCCCTGTGGAGGTTTTCTGTAAGTGATCTTTCTCCAGAGGCACATCGCCTTGAGGGGGCACGATGGTCGTTTCAGTGAGAATGAGAGTGGTACCTGAGATCCAGAGTCAATCACACGGGGGAAAGTTATACCCTCTCTTCCTCCCTTTTCCTTTTTTCCCCCTCATCATGTTTCTGTCCTGTCTCATACTTCCCCCGCTCCCCTTTCTCTGGTTGCCGGTTGCAAACACAGGGGGGCCTACGGAGGGGGTCCTAGGATTTTTACTCACCACAAAACATTTACAATCGACTGATAAACTGCGTTAAATCTTCGTTATCTCTTGATTAACTTATCATTCCGAGGACAGGAGACTGACACAAACAAACCTTCCTCTGCACAGTGTCACGTTGCTTTAGCTGGCGATAGCACCCAGCGCAGCCAAAATCCGACCTCTTCGTCTCAGACGCTAACCAGCACGGGGAGATAACAAGCCCCAACTGGTGAGATGCAGCCACGCTGTCCGCAACTGGCTGCCAGTGCCAGGTGAGCATATGGAGAGCATCAGAGCACGCTGCCTGCGATGTTTGATGAAGTCAATGTTTGTGTTCAGTCAGCAGTATATTCTTCTTGGCCCCTTCCCACGGGGCTCCTTCAGACACATATGGAGGTAATTTGTTCAAATTCTTCTGCAGAGAAAAGAAAGAAGAAAACTGGCCATGGGATTTTGGGGTTGGAAGTCAGTTGGCGAGGCTGGGACTGGGTGGGGGAGTGTGTCTTTAGGGAGCAGTAGGAGGGGGGGGGTTGTTGTTACGTGATTGTGACATCCAATTTAACAAAAAAAAAATGAGCGCACATAAAAATATGTAACTTTAAACCTTGCGTCCACAACTGCACATGTGTGACATGCGGTTGCCGTCCAATCGGTTTCGGTCGCTGCGGTCGAGTGTCAAGTGACATCCCTCATGGGGTTTATGTTGCGCTGGGGGGGCCTCCGGGAACGGGGTGAACGGTGTCGGGGAAAGTGTTTTTGCGCCATTATAATCAACCTAATCATACTTTACTCTCTGTCTGTCCATCTGGCTGGCTCAGGGCTCGCGGCCTCGCGGTCAGCGTAGCCCCGTCTCCGTTGGGCATACCAGCTGTAGGGAAGTTTTGCCATGGCAGAGAGTTGGCCTCCCTCTTGGTGTTTACATTCTCCAGACACTAGGGAGGGCAGAGTGAGAGAGAGAGAAAGAGAGAGAAAGAGAGAGAGAGAGAGCACAGCTGCAGTCCAAAATCCCAAAGTGATTCAGGAGGTCTGGGCATTTATACAAGGCGTAGTAAGTCAAAACTTTATGGCTATGATTAGATTTGGAGTGGCTCGGTTGGGTGTATGGGTGAGTGAAGGATAAAGAAAGGAGACTTACTTTGATGGCTCACTTTCCTCGCCTTGCTTTTCTTTCAGACCATTCAAATAAAACATTTACAAGGAACAAATATTATTGAGAAACAAGAGCGTGCGTGCGTGTGTGTGTGTGTGTGTGCGTATGCGCGTTCAGCCCGATGATGTCTGATACCCCCGGAGACTGTTTGATTATGTGCCAGGAGCCAAGTAAAGAAAAACTCTCCAAAAGGTCCGTGAACTTGGCACGGCTCATCGCAAGCGGAAGGTCTCCGGGGGGCACCAGCCGTCATCGTGGTGCTCGGTGAATGAGAAAAACATGCCCAGCGGAGTCGTAATGAGGTCAGTTATCAGTCAGGGCATTTGTGGGTGTACCTCGCTTTCCTCTCAGCATCCCCCCCCCACGCCCGCCATCTGCCAGGGGGAGGCAGAATGACCTCAGCGGCGACTGCCAATAATGTCATGCGGCGTCAGACTCCATTAGTGGTATCAAGGGGAGTGAAAGGAACTGGCAGGCAAAACCTTCTGACATACAACCGACCTGGAACAATGAACCATGATGCTGGCAGCTTCTTCTTCTCATTGTTCTTCTTGTTCTTCTCCTCCCCCTTCTCCTTCTACCTCTCATTCTTCTTTCCAGTGGTGGAAGAAGTACTCAGATCCTTTACTTAAGTATAAGTACCAATACAGCAATGTAAAAATACTCCATTTCAAGTAAAGGTCCTGCATTAAAAATCCTACTTAAGTAAAAGTACATAAGTATTAGCAGGGAAATGTACTGTAAAAGTAGTGGTTTGGTCCCTGTAAAGTTTCAGAATAAAACGCCAACACAACTGAGTAACGTTATAACTTCTTTATGTGAACTTAATCAACTCTAGTCGACTTTAGCTAATACCTGTTGCTAATAGTCTCGCGGTCTTGTTCCCAAAAACATACCAGCACCAAAGAAAACAAAACGCTCATACTACAACAATATTATCCATTGTGTCAAATCTTCATCTGAAAAGTAACTAGTAACTAAAGCTGTCAGATATATGTAGTGGAGTACAAAGTACAATATTTCCCTCTGAAATGTAGTCGTGGGGAATTATAAAGTAGCTTAAAATAGAAATACTCAAGTAAAGTACAAGTACCTCAAAATTGTACTACAGTACCTTGAGTACTTTACTTTCCACCGCTGCTTCTTTCTTCCTCTCCTCTAATTGCCCTTAACCGAAGCTAGTTTTACTTGCAAACACCAGCCATTAAATATTACTGCTTTTCCCTAATAGCTACAATATGCAGGGAATTCCTGACAAAAAAAAGCCCTGCCTCATTGTTGAAAAAAAAAAGGCAACTATAACACCCACACTGTAAGCCGCTAATGTGTTTGTGCAATGACAAAATACATCAGTTTAGTCATTTAATTAGTGACAGTTGTGCCTGTCACCATCAATGTCTCTGCCACGGTGCATAAGAGGAATGCGTAAAGCACACAGGGCAAGAACTCAAAACACATAATAGGGGTTAAATTTCTGAGAGAAAACACAAGATTTTTTTTTTTTCAAACCACATGAAAAGGATTCCATTATTAGAATGCTGAGCAAGAAAGCCTCTTGTAATCTCAACAAGAGAAAAAGGCCTCCAGTGGAAAATCTGAAAATCTGCCATTTGTTGGTCTGGTGAATGGTAGAAATACAGTATACTTGGCATGCAGCCCGTATCGCTTTCAACTACAAGCGGAGATATCTATGTGAAAATCTCGTGCCATTGAGTTAGAATGGAGTGGATCGGGACTGGTTCACAAAGATAAACATTACAGTATGTCAAGCGTTTGGCATACTGGGCAAACATTTGTTTGAGAGAGAAAATAACACCCTTGGAATTAAAGGCCCCGCCATGTTTGGTAGCAGAGACATCTCACTTTTAACCTGCGTGTGTGTTTGATCACTTAGATGAAAAGCGCTCCGTATTTGGTTTGGAGAGAGACGCAGAGAGAGACGGAAAGGATCTAGTGGGCAAAAGGGTGACAACCGCAACTAGCATGTACGTCAGAGCACACAGGGTGTAGTCCTGTGGCCAATTAAGACAACAAACACTAGAAACAGCCATTTGTAAAAAAAAAAAATAGTCATAATGCAAGGCAACTACCTCCATACCTTAGCGCTGCATCGCCGCTGGTGGGGTCACAACAAAACACGTTTGGTAGCTTATTAAACAAATCAACTCTAAGCTTCTTCTGGCCACAGCTGCCTCATCCAATCTGGAATCAGTCAGTTTACAGCAAGCCCTGGGCCAATGTGTTCACGCCACCATGTGAACGCATTGGCCCAAACCCCAGCTCATGCTGCGCTGGCACATAACTATGAGTCTCTTGGAGCAACCTGTAAGGGGATTTATATATTGTGTTGTATTAAGGTGATACACAACGCCGAAAGCATACTGCACTGCTTCTTAGCATTCTCGCGAGTGGCTGTACTTTGCCAGTCTGGCGTAGCCGATACGTGTAGTCGATATTATTCCAGTGGGCCATCGGGGAGAGGGGTTAAAACCTGGAATGTACACTATTTCCCCACAGGAAACCGAGTGTGGAAGTCTACCATAGCCCCACGCCCAGATCTCCCCATCACACGCTGAGCTGGCCAGCTACTGAATCAGAGCATGAGAGTCTGAGATTGTTCTGTCATATATGGCGACGATCAGTTGGAAAAAAAAACCTCACAACACACCGTTTGTGATCTTTTGCGTTTTATTGAAGACACTTCATCTTCGATACAGGTCTTACATTTCCATTGCGTACAAAATTTCACGTGAGAAAATACAAAAATATTGAAAGGCATTCTTCATAGAAATGGACTTGAGGGCTTTTTTCATAAAACTTTTAATATTCACAAGTTGTCACTTCACTGCGTGGCATCTGCCAAGCATCGCCTGTTCAAGCAGCACGTTTGACATTTACACAGGTCTCAACACATCATATAGTGGACAATTCTTCAAAAGATACATGACAGTATTATACATGATATTGTAGCCTACAGGATTATCTGATGCTGTCTATAAAAAATTCAGGGTGTACAGTGCATACGGAAAGTTTTCAGACCCTTTAAAGTTTTCCACATTTTGTTATGTTTCAGGACTCATCTTGAAATGGATTCAATTCATGTTTTTCTCATCAATCTAAACTGAGACCTTATATAGACAGGCGTGTGCCTTTCCTAATTATGTCCAATGAATTCAATGAGGCACAGGTGGACTCCAATCAAGTTGTAGAAGCATCTCAAGGACCAATGAGAGAAGTAGGATGCACCAGAGCTCAATTGCGAGTGCCATAACAAAGGGTCTGAATACTTCTGTAAATGGGATATTTCACTTTTATTTTGAATAGATTAACAAAACAGTCATTGTGGAGTATTGTGTGGAGATTGATGAGAAAAAAATGAATTGAATCCATTTTAAGAAGAGTCTGATCCATAACAAAATGTGGAAAACATGAAAGGGTCTGAAAACTTTCCGTATGTCAAAAGACTACAGCTGAGTTCCCCCATGAGCATCTCTTTTCCTGATGACTTACAACGGAGTTATCTTGGAAGTTGGTGTGAAGATGCTTTCAGGCAGTGGTTTTTCGCCAGTGCGACGAGGCACACAGGCACACCGAGACTTTGCTGAAAAGTTCATCAACGTCATGCAAACGGATTACAATTATTTAATATTCAATTCAGTGAGATTATGATCATATTTTCCTCCACGGTAATGTGGCAACTCCTTGTTAGCCCTCTTGTATCATCATACAAGGCTTTGCGAGACATTGTCAAGTGATCTGTCTTTCGATGTGACAAAATGGTAGCTATCACAGTAATCTCTCAGTGAATGTGAATCATTAATATGATTGGCAACAATAAAATACACGTATATGATGCTCTATTTTCCACAGTGTTCCTGTCTGGAGTTATAGGTTTGTTGGAGCAGGTGCATGTTCCCTGTCCTCAGTCGAAAGCATTTCTGAACACAGTCACACAGAGGCTATAAACACTGAAATATAGACATGACATTCAGACACACTGGCGCGCTGACAGAAAAGTACACACACACGCACACACACACACACACAGTCATTTCATTAAGAGGCTCAGTGGGTGCTCGTCCTAGCCAGCAGAAAGAGGCCCACATCCACCACTGCACTTTCCACCTACTGTAACTTAACTCTCTGCATTTTCTATGCAAAACTACACTGTGGACATACCAAATAAAAGAAGGCTGCTTACAAAGCTTTCCAAAAGCTTCACTTTTAGTTCATTCAAGTGGTGACAATCAGTACTGAGTCTGGATAAAATAGTGCTATAAATCAAACATACAATGCTTACCGTTTTAATACAACCAAAATTAAACAAAAAATTAGACATCCTTCCTCTAATCAAGGAATTTGTTTTTGTCCATTGTTTTTTATGTATCAGGTGCGCAGTGAGTGAGTGGCGCTAATATTAGCATGGCTCCCACGTTGGCTGCAGCTGAGAGAAGGCATGAATGCCCAGCACATGGAATAACCATGACTGGGAAGTGGACTATAGGTGAATCTGCAAGGCGGATCTTTGTAACAACTGGAGTACAGTAGAAGGAAAAAATATTCCTGGAGTGGCCCCCTCACTTTTCCACATCAAAATGTCCGATGAGATTGAGGAAACAAAGTCTTACTTTCCATTGAGAACACACTACCTGCCTCTCTGCGGTCTCCTCTCCTCCTCTGGTCAATATGAGCGGTACATGATTCCTTATTCGTCTGTACTATCCAGATGTTTGGGAGTTCGATTCATCCGGCCTCGGGCCAGTGGGTGTAGTAGTGATTCAAATGGCACAGGTCAGGATATATACACTCATTTGCAGTTCTCTTCATGCCATGATGAGATGGTTGCTCCGTTCTCTGATGTCTGCCGGAGGAACGAGATCTTTCTTGACCGGGGCCGGCGACAGGGCGGAACGTCTACCTTTGGGCTTGAACAAGTCCGATACAAAGAAGACCTGTGGGACGGGAAGAAGCCGGTCACCAAAAAAATATATTTGTTTTGATGCAGAGCAATTTACAATTTACAGGGCAACGGGACTCATACACTGCAAAGGAACAGACACACTGTGCACTCACGATGCAGTAAGCCACCAGAGCTCCCTGTGCAAAACCCGCCAGGACATCGGTGGGGTGGTGCTTGTGGTCGGAGACTCGGGACAAGCCGGTGTAGAACGAACTCATGATGAGGGCGCACTGG
>CABFOP010102997.1:0-15871 GCA_900683385.1 Anoplogaster cornuta | reverse complement strand
CGACAAAACCCATTCATTTCTATGTGACATGTAATACCACCTAGCAACGGCGATGGCGCTGTTGAGCAGTTTATACGCGGAAAACCGAAACAGAACCGTGACCGAGCAGACAAATGGACCCGTTACATCAAATTTGCGGAATATTTCATAACACCACCACGCCTCCTTATGAGAAAACTCCTGTGGCTTCCTCAGCAGTACTTTTTATTTGAGATTGGTGCATTTTTGAATAACTAGGGCGGCGGCGAATTTTCATTTTCCTGATTTTGGGCTATAACGAGTGAGACTCTACTGCAGTATGCTGGAGAGTCTATGTGAGGCTAGAAGCGCGGAGAGCATTTTTCCCCCGCCGGAGTTCGCGATGACGTCGGTGCCACCCGGAAGTGGAGGCAGAGCGAGCGAGGGTGAGCGCTCTCGAGTTGTATTACCGCTCTGCCTCACTTGCAGGGCCGTGTAGACGTCACACGTTGCGCGGCGCTGCGAAGTTCGTCACTGTTGGCTGTTGGACCCGGAGAGCTCTCGAGGTTCTGTTCTGCTCGATTCTCGTTTGGGTTCAGATTCAGACTCACCGCGGCGGCCTCGAGACTGTTAACCGATAAACAAACACAGCGGGAGTTTGATTACATCTTAGACGAGCGTCGGAAACCGTTCACGAAGCGAAAGTTGTATCGAGATGAGTGTGGAGGCGTACGGGCCGAGCTCCCAAACCCTCACCTTCCTGGACACCGAGGAAGCGGAGCTGCTCGGAGCGGACACCCAGGGCTCCGAGTATGAGTTCACCGACTTCACCCTGCCGAGCCAGACGCAGACCCAGGGCCAGACCCAGAGCCAGCTGGACACTCAGGTTGGTAGCTTTGGAAATTAAAAGACGGACTGAAATGCGCTTAGCTCCCGTCAACGCTCGCTAGCTAACTAGCTAACATTAGCGCTGGCAAGCTAACGTTGGCCAGTCGGCTCGCTAGCTAAGTGCTAACAGTAGCTATCTTAGCATGTTTGTTTATGTTCAACAGTGTGTACGCTAACCCGATTTCCCCTGTTGGCTACAGTTGACCAACGCTGACATGATATGAGCGTTCACACTGATGATTAAATTGACAATAAATTGGTATTTTATCCCGCCGTACTGCCCTCACCTGTGTCAGTTGCTAGCTGGTTAGCATACAGCTACTGTGTATCTTTGAAAGGCTTGGACTGTGCTGCAGGTGAACGGTCCTGATGAGGGGCTTCATAACGGAGGGGTGGACGACTCTGTGGCCAAGGCGAGCCAGCTGCTAGCCGAGCTCAACTTCGAGGAGGATGAGGAGGACACCTACTACACCAAAGACCTCCCTCTGCACGCCTGCAGGTACACACACAGCAGCATAACCACACAATAATATACAAATACAGGTCATAACACGTGGTCAGATGTGAGGTCATGGAAACAGTGGAGAAATGTTTGCATGTGCATACAGTTAAATGTTTAGTGTTTTTGGAAGTACAGATAGTTGACTGTACATACTGTCGTGAGAACCTTGTAACTCCAATCTTGGTGATTTCTGTGTTTTAGCTTCAGTTGAAGGATTGATTCAAGATTCATGAACTTTATTTGTCACATACATGATGTATAGTGAAATGAAAAGTGGCAATGCTTGCGGGATTGTGCAAAAAACAACACTATTTACAATAAAAAGCAACAATATTTACAGTAAAAGATTACACTGCTCCTCTTTGGGTTGAGGAAAAACTACCACCATTGGGTTTATAAAACCTATTGGATGAACTCAAACTCTGCGCGGTGGTCAAGCTGCAGACAGGGCTGCTGTTCTTAGGTGCTGCCAAGTTGACATTTTGGAGATATGAGGTTTTCACCGGACAGTGGCAGTTTGAGGTTCAGTTGTCCCGGTTCTTATTAACTCTGGAAATGTATGGGAAATATTTTAATTTCCAGGTCCAGATAAGTTGCACAAAAACCTTGGAAATGATGGGGAAATATTCCACCCATATACAAACGACTACACATTTCCTGTGGTTTTAGACCAGTTTCTGATATTTGTTGATATAAAGAATAATCTTCATCTGCACATGGTTTGGCCTAGTTAGTAGCGGCAAGATGACTATCTGTGTAAATTATATCGAACACCAAAATCAAGGTCTGGGAAAAGTATGGAATTTCAAAATGGAAACTGGGAAGGGACTTTTGGTATGGAGAGCTTCATCCCCCCAAAACCCAGTAACATTTTAATGTTTCCTTCCTTATCATTAACCGTACATACCTGGTAGAACCTGACGTAAGACCTTCTCTGAATTGGCAGCGGCCACGGATAAGGTGCTGTACATGTATAGTACTTGGTGATGAAGGTGACGCTGATGTGCCTTTTGTTGTATTTCAGCTACTGTGGTATCCACGACCCGGCGTGTGTGGTGTACTGCAACACCAGTAAGAAGTGGTTCTGCAACGGACGTGGCAACACATCTGGCAGGTGTGTAGCCAACCTTAGCTTAGCTAGCCTCACATATCAGTCAGGACAGGAAGCTAACTTCTTGGGTGGGGTTAGTAGGCGGGTCAGCATGTACTGCCCTTCCTTTCCCAATCTGATCAGTGTAACTCACTATCTGGTCGCCTGCCGCTCTCTGATTCCAGCCACATCGTGAACCACTTGGTGAGGGCCAAATGCAAAGAGGTGACGCTGCATAAAGACGGGCCGCTGGGAGAGACGGTGCTGGAGTGTTACAACTGTGGCTGTCGCAACGTCTTCCTGCTGGGCTTCATCCCGGCCAAGGCCGACTCGGTGGTGGTGCTCCTCTGCAGGTACGGAGGGAGGGATTACAAATCGTCCCGCCGGTTTGCTAAAAAGAAACCTGGAAAAGCTTGTGCAGGGAGGCCTCGTGGTCAGACGTCGGCCCATATCAGATGTATGTGTCCTATCAATCACACTGAACCCCGACCTGCTGACTCCAGTGTCAATCTGCAACTTGTGTATTGTTGGATGTGGCTGCTAGTGGTCTAAACACGATTACAACTTGTGTCTATGTAGTTAAAACCATTTAACTTTGACTAACTTCATTTGATCCATGTAGGAGGTTCAGCGTGTCACATGTTGGTGTGTCAGTACGCTGAATGATGTTCGGGGGGCGATTACACTGTTTATTGTATCCAACATTTTTTGCTGCTGTGATCCGTGCTTTTCCCCCATCTGTCTAAACCTCGTATCTCCGTCCTGGTCGACGCAGGCAGCCCTGTGCCAGCCAGAGCAGCCTGAAGGACATCAACTGGGACAGCTCCCAGTGGCAGCCGCTGATCCAGGACCGCTGCTTCCTGTCCTGGCTGGTGAAGATCCCGTCGGAGCAGGAGCAGCTCCGGGCTCGGCAGATCACCGCCCAGCAGATCAACAAGCTGGAGGAGCTCTGGAAGGTACACCGCCAGCAGGGGGCGACGCCCGCCTAATGGACAGGAAGTTTGGGTGGGAAAAGTGAATGTGTAGCCCCCAAGACGCTCCCAGTAGCCACCAGTAGTAGTACTCCGCTGAGTTTCCCTGGATAAATGGTTAATACCAGTGGTTCGTACCAGAGTCCATACAGGGCTCCTATCCAGGTCTGGGATAATACTGTCAGCGTACACCATTACCAGTGTTGAAAACCAGAGAACCTAATTGGAAGTATATGCTAAGTGATAATGATTATTAATACTGGTGCTAACCCTGGCTGGGACCCGGGTTCCCCCCAGGACAACCCCGGCGCCACCCTGGAGGACCTGGAGAAGCCCGGCGTGGACGAGGAGCCCCAACACGTGCTGCTGCGCTACGAGGACGCCTACCAGTACCAGAACATCTTTGGCCCGCTGGTCAAACTGGAGGCCGACTACGACAAGAAGCTCAAAGAGTCCCAGGTACCCGAATGCCGCTTCCTGGTAGGGACGCTGTTGCCACCGAGCGCCGCTGTAGGCTAGAGAGCATGCGACTTGAACGGGAAGTCTCCTGGTAATTTATGTGCTCGGTTGGTTTCAGGAGCCAATTCAGCTTCACAAATAAAGAAAACTTCTTAAATCCCCAAAACTACTTTTTGGTGGAACATGGTTTTCAGCCAACAACCACAATATGAAGGAGATTTATTTCCAGGGTTATTTATTTTGGCAGGAAACGACCTCACATTAATGTCCAGTGAAGACCGATGTTTCCTTCCCTGCACATTATTTCCAACTTCTCCTTTTGATGTGATCTCTGAAGTGTACTGTAGATCTCTGCTCTATAAGTGATGAGCTGTGGAGACTTTAGGGTTTTACTTGAAGTATTAGGACCTGCTGGCCCCATGCAGTACAGATGGTATTATACCAGGCTCACTAAACCAAATCAGGATGATATCCATGTGAAACCTCTGACTTGGTATTTTCCTCATAATATTAATAATTAGTCCATAAATCATCTCTTCCTCTCCATAGCTCCTTTTTTAGGCAAGGCAAGTCTATTTGTGTAGCACATTTCAACAAGAAGTGCTTTACACAAAACATTTAGGCAAAGTGCAAAAGAAACACATTATAAAAGGACATTAAATAATAAAATAGAAGAAGAAATAAAAGTAAGCTAAGATTAAACAGATGGAATATGAGAGAGTTACAGTGCAAGAAATGAATCAAAAGCCTCAGTAAAAGGCAGCGGCAAACAAAAGTCTTCAGCTGTGATTTAAAAGAACAGAGTTGAATGTTGTTTGTTTCAGTATATTTCCTGTCAGTCGGCTCGTTGCCACTCTGGATGAGAGCGTGACTTTGTTTTCTTCTTCTTCGTCTACAGACTCAAGACAATATAACAGTCAGGTGGGACCTGGGGCTGAATAAAAAGCGGATTGCTTATTTCACTCTGCCCAAGACGGACTCAGGTGGTAATTCTCTCAGCTTCACTTCCTCCTTGTCATCATCCCAGTGGTTCTGTGGTGCACATAGAGCCCCTCAGACCCCTCCAACCCTCAGCATTGCACGCAGCTTCCCCCATACGTCGGTGGTGTGGTGTGACGGCTTTTTATTTTGTTGAGGGTTTTGTGCTCGTGTGTGTGTGTATGTGTGTGTGTGTTGGCTCATTACCAAAACCCATCACTCCATGGGAGGTTTTGAGAAGAGTTGAGATCCCTAACTTGCGTCTCCTTTGGCTGATCCCAGATATGCGGCTGATGCAAGGCGATGAGATCTGCCTGCGCTACAAGGGAGACCTGGCGCCGCTGTGGAAGGGGATCGGTCACGTCATCAAGGTCCCCGACAGTATCCTTTCACAGCTTTCTACACTTCACGTCAGCTCCTGTGCATTGGTAGAGCGGCTCGGTTGGTGGGACGCTCTGTTCTGACAACGTTGTGGGCGTGGCCACAGGCTCCGGTTCCCTCCATGTAGTTTTGAACAGGCAAATCCTGTATTTTACACTGCTTTGGGATTACCTTTCATAACTTTGTTGTGAGCTCACATAGCTAGCTAGCAAGTACTGTTGATCCAGTACCGATACCAGTATCTGAAATGCCTCCGATACAGCCTAAAATGCCGGATCGGGTATCGGCGAGTACACGAGTCTATGCACCGATCAAATATCACGTAATTTATCACGTGAATTTATCAGCTCATTTAAACCACACACTCTTTATTCCTAGATTTATTTAGTTTTTAAGTTGCTGTTGCACTACTGGTTTATACTGTTACTGTACTGTTTAAAATGTTAAATATTTTATTTTACTAAACAGACAGTCCTTCCTTCCTTCCTTCCTTTCTTCCTCCCTTCCTTCCTTCCTTCCTTTGTAGTTAGATAGATAGTTAGATTAGATTGTGGCTGCACTTTAACAGTATTAATATTTCGGATCGGTACTCAGTATTGGCCGATATGAAAGTTCAGGTATCTGTATCTGGGAGGGGAAAAAATGGTATCAGAACATCTCTACTAGCAAGTGCACATTAATTGAAAATAAACAGAAAAAAAGTCACAATTTGACACTTTAACTCTGTAGTTTTTCAAATAAAAGTTGTCCAACTGGGAAGCTTTGAATGGCTGGAATCAACTGGTCTGTTTTATAGGCAGTACTGGGAATGGAAGCAAGGAAGCGAAGATTGGCCGTTAAACTGTGGCCGCCAAGTTTCCTTGGCTGACAAGCTTGTTCATCGTCCACACCGTCTGGGTTTGCCTGGTTGCTCAGCTTGGAAATTAATGGGCTTCATCAGCGTCTGTCTTAAAAAGTTAGCATTGCCCAGCCATTTGTTTTAGTTTATTTTTGAAATTGGTATCTAGGGAGTGTCAGCTGAGCTTCACATCCATGCAGTCTAACCAGAGCCAGACCTGCTGGCAGCCACCGGGAGCTTTGTCCCGTCGCTCAATAGGAAGTTCTGTCCTCCAGGAGGAGGAACAGCTGCACTGGTTTCCTCAACAGCCTCTATTTAAAGACTACGGCGATGAGATTGCCATCGAGTTGCGGAGCAGTGTGGGAGCACCGGTGGAGATCCCCCACAACTTCCAGGTGGATTTTGTGTGGAAGTCCACTTCCTTTGACAGGTATACTGAAACTTTCTTCCTCTGAATTCATGTAGGTACTTTTCATTCAGTTGACCTATTAGGAGAGGTCCGGAGATAATTCAATATTTACCTCCTCCCCACATAACAGCCCTGTGCAAGTAGGGCTTAAAATGTAGGGGGTTTGAACCTGTGACTTCCCATTTACGGGACGGTTACTAGAATCACCTGCAATGCCAAAATGTGTTGTCCTTGGGGGAATCAGCCCCCTGCTTTGCCCATTGAGTTGTAATTGTTTCCTCACCAGGCACTTTGCCATCGCGGTGAAGGATATTCTGGTACTTGAGGTTTCCCAAAGCAGCTGGTGAACATTGTTGGCGTTCCTCATTTGAAGCGTTAGCCTGTGCCTCGCGGCGGTACCACTATCGGCGTCTTGACTCGTGTACATCTGTTGTTGCAGGATGCAGAGCGCCCTGAAGACGTTTGCGGTGGACGAGACCTCCGTCTCCGGCTACATCTACCACAAGCTGCTGGGCCACGAGGTGGAGGACGTCATCATCAAGTGCCAGCTGCCCAAGCGCTTCACCGCCCAGGGCCTGCCCGACCTCAACCACTCGCAGGTCAGAGATGCTCTTTTGGATTTAACACGGTGATTAAGTCGGCTGCTGTGAAACGAGGCCCCTGTGTTCAGCCACCGGGTTTCCAAAGCAGAAGTGAAAAAGATTACATTTGAATATTTTCAGTTTTCTTTCCTGATGGATCCATTTAGAAGGCTTCACGTCGGTACTTGCTGCAGGCTGTCTTGTTTGGAGGTGGTCCATCTTGGTTTTGCCTTGTGGTTTCAGGTGTACGCTGTGAAGACGGTGCTGCAGAGGCCCCTCAGCCTGATCCAGGGTCCTCCTGGCACAGGGAAGACCGTCACCTCCGCCACCATCGTCTACCACCTGGCCCGACAGGGCAACGGGTACGACATCGTAGGCATTTAGCTGATGGTCTTAACCAGGACTAATAGTGAGATCAACAGCCGAATAAACGTTGAGTCCAACCAGATCAGAGGCAGTAAATTCAACAGCGGTTATCCATTTTCCGTTTTTGCATTGCTATATATTGGCGTCCTTTTTAAACCGTTTTAAACCGACGCTAGGTTACAATCACATGGGCCCACCACTCTTCATATTGTTGTTTTACTCTTCAATCCATTCTGATGAGCAGAGGATTTCCAGTGTGTGTTATTCCACATCCTACTGCTGTGACCAGTCTGCACCATAACTGCTAACATTGGCTCATTCGAACATCTGCTAAGAGGTTTTAGTCAGTCATATTCTCAACACTTTGCTCAGAAAAGCAACAATCTCTTCCCACACAGTTTACCACATCACCAACAGGTGTCGCTGTAGCCCGGTTACAGGAGTCTGAGAACTGGAACTGTGGTTTGTGTTGGCACATATACCAGTGTGTGTGTGTGTGTGTGTGTGTGTGTGTGTCGTGCAGGCCGGTCCTGGTGTGTGCTCCCAGTAACATCGCTGTGGACCAGTTGACTGAGAAGATCCACCAGACTGGGCTGAAGGTGGTCAGGCTGTGCGCCAAGAGCCGGGAGGCCATCGACTCCCCCGTCTCCTTCCTGGCCCTGCACAACCAGATCAGCAACATGGACAGGTCAGAGGCATGCTGGGATATTGCTTTGTATTAAAAACCCAGTTCATCATTTCTTTATTTAGCTTTCTGACTTCAGTTCATCCAGGGAAAGTCGCTGTGCTTTTTCAGCCTCCCTTTCTTTTCACATGAATTGAGACTGGGAGCTGCCCAGTACAACCACAGTTGTAGTCTGTAACTCCCAGTATGAATCCTCACCCTGCTGCGTCTCTCCCTCTCAGCATGCCGGAGCTCCAGAAGCTGCAGCAGCTGAAGGACGAGACCGGGGAGCTGTCGTCCGCCGACGAGAAGCGCTACAGGGCTTTAAAACGCACCGCCGAGAGGGAGCTGCTCATGGTGAGGAGGAGCGTCACGAGGGTTCCACAGAAACACCGTTTAAACTTTTCACCATCATTTGACTTTCATTTTTCTTTTAAATGCCGCAAACAACATTTCAGTGGTTCTGAAACCAGGATATCAGTGATACTGAAACATTTCATCAGTGTGTTGATAAGGTGCCAAAAGGGTAGTAAAATAATGTTGTTCCTCAAATTGAGAATATCTTTCTAGCCACAATTTCTTGCTATGCTATTGGTAAACTAGGGAGCCAATCGGTGATCTTTTCTCCTGTTTTTTTTTTTCTTCATATATTTTTTGTGTGTTCTGCTTTGAAGAAACCGTTCCAGACAGTACACATGTTGGTAACCATATAAAAGCCACAATAAAAGCATTTTTTTAACTGGGATTGTGGAAGCTTTGCAGGTATTGTCGTATTGTACAGCAGATAGTTTCAGCTGAGGAGTCTGATTGGTCAAAGAATGAAAACCCTTTGCTTTACCAAATCTTTTAGTAACCGGTAAACTAGTTGGGCATCTTTCTTGTTTTATTCTTCGGCATGTCCACTACTTTGGAGAAAACTATCTCATAATACACCTGTAACTGTTGTGTAAAAGCCATAACACCCTGGAGCGGTGGTTCTCCATACTGGTCCTGCTGGCTTTCACTCTACCATCTGGTCAGGATCTGACCTGCAAGGTAAAGGCAGTTAACTAGCTGGTGTGATGGGAAACCAGCAGGATTGTGGCCTAGAGGAGGTTCTTTACAGGCATGATGGAGACTCCCCCCTCCCCTCCCCCCTCGGGGTCTACCCGCTGTATCCCGACTCCTCTGTCCATCTGAGGTTTCTGAATCTTGCTTGTCTTCCGTCAGAACGCTGACGTGATCTGCTGCACCTGCGTGGGCGCCGGCGACCCCCGCCTGGCCAAGATGCAGTTCCGCTCCATCTTGATCGACGAGAGCACCCAGGCCACCGAGCCGGAGTGTATGGTGCCCGTGGTGCTGGGAGCCAAGCAGGTACACACACACACATTCACATATCCACTAGTCTGGACAACACCTTTATATAACCCCACAATTACTCATATTCTGTTGCATTGTTTTTATTATTTCTACAGATTTTATTGTGCATTTCATGTTATATTGTTGTGCTAATACTCTGCCTTCCTCCCCTGCTATATCCTATTTCAGTTTATTTAAGTTTGCTGCTGCAACGATCCAGTTTCCCCCACGGGGATCAATGAATTTCATCTTATCTGATAAGAATAGAAAAACATTGTGGTTCTATCGATACACACGTAATACACTTAGAGGAATCTTGATCCCTGTGGGGAAATTGGGTCATTGCAGAAGCATGTAATAAGATACAGCAATGACCAATGTAATATAAATAAGAATATAGCAGAAGAGGGAGATATAACAGCATGCAGCGACTGGAACATGTCTAGTAAAATGTATGAACTACAGCATTATGGTAGCAGGAGAACGTCCTGAGACAAAGACTACTCCTACTGCGTAGCGATAACCACCGCTCCTCCTCCTCCTCCTCCTAGCTCATCCTGGTGGGCGACCACTGCCAGTTGGGTCCAGTGGTGATGTGTAAGAAGGCAGCCAAGGCGGGTCTGTCCCAGTCCCTGTTCGAGCGCTTGGTGGTCCTGGGCATCCGGCCCATCCGCCTGCAGGTCCAGTACCGAATGCACCCGGCCCTCAGCGCCTTCCCCTCCAACATCTTCTACGAGGGCTCACTTCAGAATGGGGTCACCGCAGGTTCGTCAGGTTTAACAGTTCATTAGTTAGCTAATGAAGGTAAACACATCTTAGTCTTCCTGAGTCAAGACTAAGACCCAAAAGTGATCAGACAGCTAGGACCACTAGACTCTTGAACTTGATTCTTGACTCTTTAACCTGCCTGATAACAGACTGGATGACAGCTGGACAAGCCCGTGGTGGTTTTGCTTAATCTGATTTGTGAATAACTCATTACAGCGGATCGTATCAAGAAGGGCTTTGACTTCCAGTGGCCCCAGCCGGACAAGCCCATGTTCTTCTACGTGACTCAGGGCCAGGAGGAGATCGCCAGCTCAGGAACCTCCTACCTGAACAGGTAGAATCACCGTCTCTTCTAGCTGGGGAGTAGTTTTAGTTATGGTAATGGCTCTAGTGCAGGTCATTGTGCTACAAAAAACACATTTCTAGGGATATGGTGCCACCATATAAACAGTTGTACATATTTGGATTGTCTTTTTTGTCAACTTTCTGGCTGCTGAATGAACCGAAACACCGGAACAGAACACAGAACCCTGTAATAAATTGTGCCTGAACTGGTGCACGCCACATAAAGAAATCCCTGTATGTTTATTGGCGTCGGTGAATAAAGGGATTCTGGTTCTGGACATGTTGGCATAGTTGAGGCAAGATATCTGGGGTTTGCATATTTGAACCAACACGACCCTCCTCCCAGTAACTCCAAATAGCTGTTTACCCAGTTTGTGTGAGTGCATTTGTTTGGTAAATGTGATGCGGGTTGAACCGGTGCTGCTTTGTTTCAGGACTGAGGCGGCCAACGTGGAGAAGATCACCACCAGGCTGCTGAAGGCGGGAGCCAAGCCAGACCAGATCGGCATCATCACCCCGTACGAGGGCCAGCGCTCCTACCTGGTCCAGTACATGCAGTTCAGCGGCTCCCTGCACACCAAACTCTACCAGGTACTAAAGACACTCCTGATCGTGGTTGGACTTTATCGTCCGTCCACAGGGTAGTTGTGGCTTTGTCATCACGTATGTTTTTACCGGTTTTGATTTAAGGAAAGTCGACAGCAAACTGCTTTAACAGCCATACAGTATTCACTTTACCAAGCCACAGATTCCTATCCTGTCTGGGGATTCGAATCAGCAACCTTCTGGTCACAAGCCTGCTTCTCTACCCCCCCTTCCCCACTGCAGGAAGTGGAGATAGCCAGCGTGGACGCCTTCCAGGGCAGGGAGAAGGACTTCATCATCCTGTCCTGCGTTCGTGCCAACGAGCACCAGGGCATCGGCTTCCTGAACGACCCCCGCCGTCTCAACGTGGCGCTGACCAGAGCCAAGTAAGAACCACAGCCTCGCCTCAGTGTTACTGTTCAGACCATCATGGTGGATAAAGACACCACAACTGGAATACCGTGGGGTATAGAGAGGTGTATTCCAGACAGGGAAAGGAAGGGAGCTTGATCTCTTCTCTGGGCGAGTCGGGCGATGGATCGCTTCACAGAAAGATACCAGAATGTATTTTGCAGCTTGCTTCAGATTGCATTCAATAGTCTTCAGCTGGTTTTCTCCACATCCAGCCCAACTGTAGTGGAAACCAGAAAAATAACATTAACAACCCTGCCAACCCTGCTGCTCCATCGGCTGACAAGACGCATCCATAATAATACACGGGTACATTGCTGTTTTTTCACATTTACTTTTTTCCACCTTTTGTGAAGCACATTTCAAGTCATAGTAATAAGGTATTTAGTGTCTTTTACCTGAGAATTTAAGAACTGTCAGTCTAATCTCTCACATATTTATCTACACAACTTCAACCTTTGACTCAATTTTGGATTTTGATCACATTTTAAAGTAAACTAAGCACAAGTTGAGTTTCTGAGACTCTGGATGCTGTCAGGCCTCCTAGTCGTCATGTCGTAATGGAAATGGATGTATGCATTCAGGAAAGGAATCATTACCTGAAGTTCATTACTCAATATCTGTAACATAAGCCCCTTTCACACATAGTTCCCTGTAAATTGCCAGGATAACGTTTCTGGGTCGGCTGGTGATTTTCACCATTCACACGTGCAGCCAATCCCGGGACATTCCCACCTGCGCCTGTTCACACATGCAATGGAAATGCCAGAATAGATGTGGCAGGGACAGTCCAGTAGATGGACTGCCATAAAACTAACACAAGAAGAAGCCGAGTCGGCTAACTTCCGGTTTAGCCCGATGCTAACTTGAACGTGTGATAATAATTTTGTGTGGCTCTTCTAGACTTTCCAAATGTTATGGGACCGAATTGATCAAATTCGGATAGTGAAACGAGTCATTTTGGGGGTTGTGACGCTCAAAACAATTTATCAACCGTTTTACAGCGTCAATGACTCACACTGTTTAACAAGTCGGATTCAAATACGTCATCAGTGGTGTCTTGTGATTGGTTTGCGCAACATAACCCTTTACGTGCTTGTCCCGGCACTTGATTGGCTTCCATTCACACCAGAGCCATCCCAGCATTTCCCCAGGTTTTTTTACTAGGTCTTGAGGTGGGAAATTGCCTGGACTCATTTCCTGGGATATTGAACCCTGTTCTCTTCACACATGACCCCATGGTGGAAATGTGCTGGGAAATTTCTGGGATAGACTGCATGTGTGAAAAGGGCTTTATAGAGGATCTGAAGTTGCCTGTCTACCTCGTTACCTACTATCCTTTAAAAAGAAATACAATTGTTTTCTGTGTTGTCAGTCAACTTGGAAATGTTGGTGTGTGTTTTTCCCCCCCAGATGGTTTCATTCATTAGAACAAACATCTTTACTGTGTGTGTGTGTGTGTGTGTGTGTAGGTATGGTGTGATCATCGTGGGGAACCCCAAGGCGTTGTCCAAGCAGCCGCTGTGGAACCACCTGCTGAACTACTACAAGGAGCAGAAGGTGCTGGTGGAGGGACCCCTCAACAACCTGAGGGAGAGCCTCATGCAGTTCAGCAAGCCCCGCAAGCTGGTCAACACCATCAACCCTGTGAGTAGGAGCACACCCACCAGGCTGTAGTATGACCGGGTCAACACCAGCTGGCACTGATCGGAACCTTCGTGACCATTTCATTGGGCGCAGCAGTGGCCCGTAGGCATTAGTTCAGTTAGTACCGCTGTTTGAAAGGCCTGTCTCCATATCCACAGTAGAAACCTGAAGTTGTGAAGTGTGTGTGATTGTCTCAAGTGGAGACTGTCTGGTGTTTCCCAGGGCGGACGCTTCATGAGCACCGCGATGTACGATGCCCGCGAAGCCCTCATCCCTGGCTCGGCCTACGACCGAAGCAATGCCGGTGAGTTAAGACGTCGACTCCTAACTTCCCTTTTCAACCAGTGTATCAGTATCCGGATGAGATTATCATTTGCCATCAGCAGCTAACAAACTCCAGCTCCATCTGCAATCATGGTGGGACGTCACCACCATGTAATTGCCAGTAAATGTGGCGACTACCAGACATTTTTTGCAGGTAACCAACCATTGCTGGGAGGTTGTATTTTATTCTGCGTAATGACTTGTATGATGCTGATGCAGCCTTTAGACAATGCAGGTACACAAAGCTCCAACTTAATTAACATGGCTTAATAATTTGTCCGTCTGTCTTTCAGCTGGCCGTCCATGCAACATGTACTTCCAGACTCATGACCAGATTGGGATGATCGGTGCGGGGCCCGGCCACATGGCTGCCATGAACATCCCCATACCCTTCAACCTGGTGATGCCCCCCATGCCTCCGCCTAGCTACCTGGGCCAGACCAACGGCCCTGCCGCAGGTAAGGCATGGCGCCGACACGCTGACCCCGGCTGCACAGCGATGAAATCTTGGGATGTCAATGAAATCAAGCATTGGAGCGAGTTACAGGGATTGGATTTGTGCCTGTGAAAGTGGCTGGTGAACTAGACAAACGTAGCAGACTTAAAGTGGTTCTGGTCTTCTTGGTCACCCAGGTCGCGGGGCTATGAAGGGCAAACCTGGGCGTGGTGGGCGACAGAGGACCCGAGGCATGGGCAACCAGGGCACCAGCCAGGGCAACGGACCCAGCAGCCAGGTCAGCCAGGACGGGGCCTCCCAGCCCTTCTCCCAGGGGCCACTGACCCAGGGCTACATCTCCATGAGCCAGCCCTCTCAGATGAGCCAGCCTGGCCTCTCCCAGCCAGAGCTGTCCCAGGTAACACAAACACCATCACCCAGTCTTGTTGCAGGGTTCTTGGCGAAGTCTGGAAATGTACAGGAAGTTGATATTTGTTGATATAAGTGAGAATCTTAAAAACTGATCCAGTGTATAGAGCATATAGAGCGGTATGGTGGAGTTGGAGTACTCCTGTTGCTCAGCTATAGCTGTGGTTCTGAAGGAATCCCCCTGTGTCCGGTGTAATGGGCTTTTGGTCTCTGTCTTCCAGGACAGCTACCTGGGCGACGAGTTCAAGTCCCAGATCGACGTGGCTTTGTCCCAGGACTCGACTTACCAGGGCGAACGCGCATACCAGCATGGTGGGGTGACTGGACTGTCACAGTACTAGAGTGTAAGTACTGCAAACTCTGTTGGAGCTCGTTGAAGATTCCTCCAATCTAACGAAGGCCACAATAAAACATTAAACTATGAATGTATACTGACCAAGCTCGGTGGACGGGTCGCTCCAATTGTGGCCAATTTCACCTTCAACTGGCAAATCAAGTATTTTCTGCTGCTTTCGTGTTGCCTTTCATAACATTATATTGTTTTGATGAGTTAACATGGCGAGCTAAAAGCATTAACCAAAAATAAACAGAAATTCCAAATGGCTTCAGAGCTTCTCATCAATCCAATCCACGCATCATTTTTGAGATGATTAGTCCTGTAGTCTTTACAATAAAAGTAGATGACCGGCACTTGGCACTTGCCAGCAGGAACTACTGGTCATCAAATTAAATCACATCAGTTGGGAAACAAGGAAGCGCAGCAATGCGACTCTGCTGTTCAGTTGTGGCCTCCTTTTCTCAGCCCACAAGCTTGTTGATCGTCCACATCAAGTTTCCCCGCTCGAGTTAAATAGGAAATAAATGGTTATTGTTTGTGTGTCATCCCGTCTGCACTATACAGGACGTCCTCCATCTAGTGTGTCAGTACTGTATCGTATAACTGTCTCAGATATACTTATTGTACAAGATGAATTCATGTGATTCTGAGTTTGAGGTCTTTTACTGCAGTTTTAGTTCTTTACATCCCACTGAGTGTCCACTTCAAGGGAATACTGCTCTTCACAGTTGTCTCAAAAAGTTGCCGTTGTAATCATCACCCTCATGGTTCTGTTGTGGATAACAAAGCTCTAACCTTATGTTCTCCTTCGCAGGTTGCTGGAAGAAGGGAGCTAGGCTTGAGCTGAGCTTAGTTCGTCAGCATTTTAATCTGGGTAATGATAAAAACATAAAATGGATACCTGTTTTCCTCTGCTACAACCGAAGCACCACCGAGTGAAAGCGACGGGAGAGCGAAACCAAACCAACCACGAGTGAGAGAGAAAAATAAGTGGGGTAGAAGAAAGAGAGAGAGTGCGAACAGACGGGGCGAGAGCGAGAGGCCGAGCGAACGAGCGGGAGAGAGGGAGGCGAGCGCCGCCCGGGACGACGTGACGAGAGAGGAAGCCGAGAGAGAGAGACGGCGGCGTGGCCGAGCCGCCGAGGGGAGACGAGAGACGGGAGACG